>CAUYON010057609.1:0-13097 GCA_963573935.1 Arctocebus calabarensis
TTGGAGGTTGCTGTGAGCTGTGATGCCACAGCACTCTATCCAGGGTGACAGCTTGAGGCTCTGTCTCAAAAAAAAAAAAAATTAAAAAAAGAATAGTAACTATTATTGTTAAGGGATAATAAGAAATTAATTGAAGAATTAATAAGTCAAGAGTTAAAAATAAAGATGAAAAAAAGAAGTTTAAGCACAGACAATAGCAAAAAAGGCCTTCCAAAGGGGTGGTTGCGGGCTGAAGTGAGCTGGGGAGGCTTCACAGAAAAGGAAGGCTGCCGACACTTCAAGGCCTGCTGACACCAGCATAAAGCACAGGAAGGACAAAGGAGCACATCTGTTGGGCCATAAACCTCGAGCAAAAGCACAAACGTAAAAGAGCACATGATAGAAGAGCTTTCACCAGCCCACATCCACTGCGGGAGACACATCAGGAGAGAAGGTAGCAAGGGAAGAGGAATGCTTCCTCTCTCACCAGGTGCTTCGCTAAGTTGATCTGTTATCTTCAACTCAATGAGCCAATCTATAGCAAGCCATAGATTCACCACCACCCTTCATCTAGCTCACTGCTGTCCAAACTCGCCCCCTAAGCCAACCCCAGCCCACCAGCTGTGTTACTTTATGATTGTATATTGTTCAAGAGGATGAATGGTCTGAATATTCCCCCAGATAATTACATCATAGTGGCATTCTTTTATAATTCATTGTATTAAAACATTTTGTACTACAAGAACACAACAAACATAACAAAAATAAGTGTATATTTGAGTCTCAATTTACTTATACACGCAATATACAATTTCTTCCACCAAGAATGTCCTCCCACTCAAGTCCCACCTACCAAAGTCTAGTCAATACTTGATGCCTAATTTCAAATGACACATCCAAAACAGATACTTCCTATACACGTTCACAATCCAAATATGTCTCTCCTATAACTATAGTGTATAAAATAATCTTGTATCTTTGTTGTAGAATTCATAATAGACCCATCTCCTATAAGTGTAAAGTTACCACTACATGCGATTATGGTGATTATGGTGAGCTTTCAATTACTATTTGTGAATGAATGAATGAATGTACCTGTCCCTCTCTCCATGATGTGAGCTTCTGGAGGCAGAAAGAAATGTCATTTTTATATCCCTTCCTCACAGGTCCTACCACAGTATCCTGCTTAAAGTGTGTACACAATAAACAATTGTGTCGCAGCTAATAAAAGAGATTTCCATTTAAAATCTTTAGTCTGAGAAAGCCCAAATATAAGCTCAAGAGCAACAATTTTAGTAGTCGACATAAAGAGAATTGTGCAGTCACTATGATAAGATCTTCGGGACTGAAATTCTGAATTCTATATAATGATTTCATAGAAACACCATGGAAGCATTTCAAATGGTATGAGTCAATGAGATACAAAAACTGTTTTAGTCTGTTTGAGATGTCATAACAAAATAGTTAGGCTAGGGGCAGCACCCGTAGCTCAGTGGGTAGGGTGCAGGCCACTTACACAGAGGCTAGGGAGTTCAAACTCGGCCTGGGCCAGCTAAAAAAATGACAGCTGCAACAAAAAAATAGCCAGGTTTTGTGGTGGGCACGCGTAGTCCCAGCTACTTGGGCGGCTGAGGCAAGAGAATCACTTACCCCCAAGAGTTTGAGGTTGCTGTGAACTGTAATGCCACAGAACTCTACCCAGGGTGACAACTTGAGACTCTGTCTCCAAAAACACATAAATAAATATGTTAGGCTGGGTAATTTATAAACAAAGTTATTTGTTCACAAATAACAGTTGGTGGTTGGGGAGCAAACAAACTCCCTTGGGCCTCTTTTCTAAGAGCCCAATCTATCCTCATGACCTGATCATCTAAAATTCCAGTCTCTGAAAACTGTCACATTAGAGATTAGTTCTCAACATATGTATTTAGAAGGAACACAGATATTCAGTAAAGCTCATGGTAGTTCCTGGAATGGTCTGCATAAGAATTTTATGTGAAATTATCCTGGTTTTTCAAGCTAGAAAGATGTTGCCCATATGTGTGTATATATGGTGTGCATTATACACACTTAAATATTAAGGAGGTGTTTACCAGTCTGAAATGAGTATTACAGTCCTGTGACTACTTTGAAAATTCATTTTCATCTACTTGTTTGTGTCTAATGAGTCAAAAAGAGAACTACTGCTATTTGTACCTAGATACATTTTCAGAAAACTTTTTTTTTTTTTTTTTGAGACAGAGCCTCAAGCTGTCACCCTGGATAGAGTGCTGTGGCATCACAGCTCACAGCAACCTCCAATTCCTGGGCTCAAGCGAGTCTCTTGCCTCCGCCTCCCAAGTAGCTGAGACCACAGGCGCCCGCCACAACGCCCCGGCCATTTTTTGGTTGCAGCCGTCATTGTTGTTTTGGCGGGCCCGGGCTGGATTCGAACCCGCCAGCTCAGGTGTACGTGGCTGGCGCCTTAGCCCGCTGAACCACAGGCGCCGAGCCCAGAAAACTTTTTTAATGAACCATGAATTTTACAACCATACTTGATATTATCTAATGTTGATGCAACTTCAAAAAAGTCTTCAGAGTAAGGACAGTTCACAATTCTTAAATTGCCTACTAGCCATAAATCTTCAGGGGACTCCTGTAAAGAGGGAAAATAATCTTAGTTACTAATAATCTAACCCATTTTCTGATCTCCCAAAAGAAATACACCCAAATCTGATTTTTTAGCTCTTTAAAGGAAAGAAAGATTACTTTCAGGTTCTCCTTTTCTACTTTAATGCTGAGAATTTTTTTTAAAAAATCAGGTATGTTTAGAATGGCTATTACCCCTCACTATGATATGTGAGGAGAGAACAGAGACAATTGAAATTTCTTAAATGCCTGGCATGTGTCAAGCATTGAAATACCGAGGCGCACAGGCGTTTTCTTGTATAACAAAATACTTTTTAAGTGCTGCATATTATTATCTCCAACTTACGGATGAGAAAATGGGAACTCAGAAAAGTGAAATAAATATGAGGGATTATTTTAGGAATATTATGCAAAATAGAGCCCTCATATCTGTGGTTTTATGTTGTTTGCCCTTGCATTTTGTATTAGGCTTTCCTCTACTCCCCACCTAGGAGTTCCAAGTTGTGTTTTGAATTTTGCAACATAATCTTGTTTGTTTTTTAAGCACCATCCCTGTCACCCATGCTTCCCCAATGTGCAGCTACTAGCTGACTGGGGACCAAGTGACAGGGATGTGAGTAACTATACCCACAGTCTCCCGTTCTGAATCTCCCTCCACTGAATCACCTCCCTTCATCTGACCAGCTGCTGGAACAGCGGCCACAGTGTTGATTTCCCTCCCTTGGTGGTCTTGGGAACTTCTATGGTTGTGTCTACTTCTTGCCATGACTTGAGGCTCTAGAGATGAGGGCAGACATTGTTCCTTCCATGAACACCAGCATGGAGCTGTTCAAATCTCAAATCTCTATTATCCAAAGGGGCATTTTGTTCTACAGGGATGAACAAAATCCATGGGGAGCATGTCATTATTTTAGATTTTTACAATGCTTTGATGAGTTACAACTTTTCTTTTCAATGTTCTCTTCAAATTTTCACAGTCCTGATCTCATAGAACTTGGTACAAGTTCCCTTGGGAGCTTGCTTAGTACATAGTAAAAGCTACGGCACAGTGTCGCAAGCAAACTATCCTTTTATCCCTGGTCACAACCATTATCACTAAGCTAACCCTGGAAACCTTGACATTCTCCCACCTCAAATCATGTTCCCTGGTCAAGGAAGGCATAGACCTTCTACTATTTTTTGTTCTAAAAGTTGTTTAGTCCTAGGGCTGGACCTTAGCTCCAACTTGTCTCGTCATTGATCCTTCCAGAAGGCCTAAAGGCCTTAGACAAATATAACTCACCCAAGTAACAGGGTGTATGCAGATTAGGCTCCCTTAGGTCAGTCCAGGGCTGTATATCTCATCTTGAGCTATAGTTAAGGTAATTCATCTGTCAATCTCAAATTTCACTCTTTCTTTGGCTTCTGCAATTGGCCTATAGTCTTTCCTGGCAATGCCTGCCCAAGAAATTAGTTGCTCCTTCTTCTATAGAACCAGAGAACTCTGTATCTATCTTTATCATCTATAGAAATTCTTATCCTGTATTGGCAATTCAAGAAGGATCCTACCAGAAACAGGACCTTGGGTGTAAGTGATAAGGAATGTGGGTACAAGTAGTTTATTTGGGTGGTGTTTCCAGCAAACCAGAGTGAGAGGGGGAGAATGAGAAAGATAGAGAAGGAAAGACAATAAAAGAAGAATTATTAAGAAGGTTAAAAGTGTGGGCAAGGGAGGCTTAATGCCAGTGGGATCTGCTGAGGAACCAAGTAGAACGTTTCTTAGAATTGTCCTTTGAAGCGTGAGGAACCAGGGGCATTTATTCACCAATTATTGTCCCCCTTTAGTTCAGATTTCCCCCCAGGGTATAAATCTTTCTCTCTTACACACACACACACACACACACACTCCGAGAGAGAGAAATTGAGTAGCTTCAGGGAAAGCCCTGAAAAAGAAAAGCTTAGAAACTTAGCGTGCACTAGTAATGAGAAGCCATTAATGTGTACCAGTACTGTCCACCTACCACAGCTGCAGCCAAAGTCAGAGGTTGCCAAAAAAATGTGTTGTACACAAACAGTGCTTCTACACCTCCTGACATGTCTCTGTCCCCATTTAGACCATATACATATACCTCTGGGGCTCACCCCACATGTTCATATCTTTGATACCCAGCATAGTATCTGATATAATGTAGATGCTGAATTATTATTATATGAATGGATGATGGATGGATACACGGATAGAAAAATGTAGTTAAGACTAAAGATATTTCTTTCACCTTAGGTTTGCACTCACCTAATGACTTTTCTAACCTCTTTTTACAACTTGCTCTATTAATAATAGTTTTTGTTTCTGTTTGTTTGCAACAAAGTCTCACTTTGTCATCCTTGGTAGAGTGTTATGGCATCATCATAGCTCACAGCAACTTCAAACTCTTGAGCTCAAGTGATGCTCCTGCCTCAGCCTCCTGAGCAGTTAGGACTACAGGCACTGCCACAATGCCCGGCTAGTTTTTCTATTTTTTAGTAGAGAGGGAGTCTCATACTTGCTCAGTCTGGTATTAATAGTATTTTTTAGCCATCAGTTCTGAATTTTGGCCATATAATGCTCTATTTTATCAGAGCATATTATATTTTCTTTATTATATATATATTTTTTAATTAAATCATAGCTGTGTACATTAGTGCAATCAAGGGGTACAATGTGCTGGTTCCATATACAATCTGAAATGTTTTCATCAAACTGTTTAACATTGCCGTCGTGGCACTTTCTTAGTTATTGTATGAAGTCATTCGTATTCTGCATTTAGTAAGTTTTGCCTGTACCCTTCTAAGATGCACCATAGGTGTGGTCCCACCAATTACCCTCCCTCCACCCCAAGAGAGCATATTATATTTTCTTAAAAGATTTCTTAAGGAAGATAAAATTTCTGTACAAAAAGTCAAATTACATAGCCAGGTGTAGTAACCGATGCCTGTAGTCCCAGCTTGGCTACAACACCTGGCTATGTAATTTGACTTTTTTTTTTTTGTAATCCCTTGGGAGGCTGAGGCAAGAGAATCACTTAAGCCCAAGAATTTGAGGTTGCTGTGAGCTGTGACACCTCGGCACTCTACCGAGGGCGACATAATAAGACTCTGTCTCAAAAGAAAAAAAAATCAAATTACAACACAATTTGTCTTCCCTTTGCCTACTTTGTAACTTACTTTTCACCATAAAGGGCATTAAAAGATCAATGATGACAAAATAAAAGCAGAAAACATCTATTTTGATGGGCAAGTTTCGAAGACATTATCACATTTTCACAAGAGTATCAGACCAGTTTTCTGATTAAATTGTAATTTGGTATGCAAATGAATTTGAAAAATAAACTCAATGGAGATTTAGTGATGTGAGGTTTTAAAAATTAATGTTAACATGAAAATAATCAAGTTCAATAATTTCTAAATAAATGGAGTAAGAGTCCCAGAACATTTACTCAAGCTGAGAAGTTGAGAACTGAGACAAGTCTAAATTCATCCAGGTAGCCTATAGACAGGCTCACCAGAGAGGAACTTTAAGAGGGCCAAGGTCATGGGAGGACAGTGAGATGCTGTCAGCCAGCCTCTAGGGAGGTTCTAGCCTTTACAACACTGAGTACTAGAAACTCTCCCTTTATTCCCTCAGACAACATGTGTGGTAGGGAAAAGAACTTGACGGCAGAAAGGGAATGGAAAGGCCAGACTTGTTCTATGGACGGGGCTGACATCTGAGAGGGAAGACAGTTCTAAACACACTGTCCCATGCTCCACTCCGACTGCCTTCTGGTCCAGCCCTCAGAAGCTCACACCTAAGACCTTAATAAAGGGGAAGCAAAATGAAGAACTTTGAGCACTAGAAACACACTGAGGAACCGAAAACAGATAGCTCTGCCTCAGGTGAGTAAAGAATTGCCTCACTCCAGCCAGGTGCAGTGGTTCACACCTGTAATCCTAGCATGCTGGGAGGCTGAGGTGGGCAGATTGCTTGAGTTCATGAGTTCAAGACCAGCTTGAGCAAAAACGAGACCCCTGTCTCTACTAAAAATAGAAAAACTGAGGCAATAGGATCACTTGAGCCGAGATTGTTATGAGCTATGACACCATGACACTCTACCCAGGGCGAAAGCTTGAGACTCTGTCTCAAAATAACAATAATAATAATAATGATAATTACCTCACTTCATAACGAATAACTTTGCCAATATAAGAGACTGCAGAGAAAGGATTAGGCTGAGCAGCAGGGCTGAGGGGGAGAGGCAATGTCAGGTGCTTCGAGGTGGAAGAAGAGGGTGGTCAAATTAGAACATTCAGAGAAAAGTAGTCACATCCAGAGGAGAAGGTGAAGCACCCAGTCACCAGTGAGGAGGCAGAGCTGAGATTACAATAGCACAGTAGGGCAGGGTGACTAGCGTTAACAACAATTTGTTGTGTATGTCAAAATAACTAGAAGAAGGTGGCGCCCGTGGCTCAAAGGAGTAGGGCGTCGACCCCATATGCTGGAGGTGGCGGGTTCAAACCCAGCCCCGGCCAAAAACCTCAAAATAAATAAATTAATTAAATAAATAAAATAACTAGAAGAAAAGATTTGACATGTTTCCAAAACAAAGAAATGATAGAGTTTAAGGCAATGGATATCCTATTACCATGATTTGATCCTTATACATTGTAAGCATGTTATCAAAATATCACATGTATCCTATAAAGATGCACAATCATTATGTCTTAAAGAACATGAAAAAGAAGGGAAAAACCACACTTCCTGCTTTCTGGATAGCAGAATCCTAAAAGGCATTCTTTAATCTCCAACCATGTGACTACCCATCACAAGCCAAACCACACCAGCTGAGATAAGTTTCACTGACTCTCACTAAACAATCTGAGTTTTGTTTCTTTTCCAAGTGCAAAGTTTCTGGAAACCTGATTCCATTGAACAAGCATATGAGACTATATTAGTCAAAATTCTCCAGAGAGACAGAACCAGTAGGATACACAGATGGATGAAAGAGGAGCTATTAGGAGAATTGGCTCACATGATCACAGAGGCTGAGAAGTCCCACGACAGACTATCCGCAAGCTGGAAAACCAGAGAAGCTTGTGGTGTGGCTCAGTCTGAGTCAGAAGGCCCAAGAACCAGGGAACCTGACGATATAATTCTCAGACCAGGAGACCTGGGAGTCTACTGGTAAAAGTTTCAGAGTCCAAAAGGTGAAGAACCTAGAGTTCTCCAAGGGCAAGAGGAGAGGGTGTTGCACTCCAGGAGAGCTAGAAAGAGAGACAGAGAGAGAGGAAGAGGAAGAAGTCACTTTTCTTCCTCCTTTGTGTTACCTTTGGGCCCCAGCCACTCAATGGTGGATGTCCACACAGAGCGGATCTTAGAGGGGCAGTCTACAGAATTACTTGCCAATTTCCTCCAAAATTACCCTCAGTAGGCATACCCAGAAACAATGCTTCACCAGGTACATAGACATCTTTCCATCCAGTGAGGTCGACACCTAAAATTAACTGTCACAAAGATCTAGTATTTTTTTTTTTAGAGACAGAGTCTCACTTTGTTGTCCTCTGTAGAGTGCAATGGCATCACAGCTCTCAGCAACTTCCATCTCTTGGGCTTAGACAACTGTCTCTCCTTAACCTTCCAAGGAGCTAGGACTACAGGTGCCTGCCACAATGCCCAGCTCTTTTTTTTGTAGAGACAGAATCTCACTTTATCACCCTCAGTAGAGTACCATGGTGTCACACACAGCTCACAGCAACCTCCAACTCCTGGGTTTAGGGGATTCTCTTGCCTCAGCCTCCCGAGTAGCTGGGACTACAGGCCCCCGCCACAACGCCCGGCTATTTTTCTGTTTTGCAGTTCGGCTGAGGCCGGGTTTGAACCTGCCACCTTTGGTATATGGGGCCAGTGCCCTACTCGATGAGCCGCCCCCAGCTATTTTTTTGTTGCAGTTTGGCTGGGGCCAAGTTTGAACCCACCACCCTCTGTATATGGGGCTGGAGCCCTACTCACTGAGCCACAGGCATCACCCACAAAGACCTAGTATTAAATATTTGTTAGCATTTGTCAAGATAGAGAAAATTATAATCAAAAACTTTTAAAATTAACTTATTAAATTTCATTCTTATGTAAATGTAGGTGTTTTATTATATAAGCAACTGATATCTATTAGAAGAAAAGTCCTGGGTTTAGCTCCCATAGTTCAGTGAAGCTCTGTCTAAAATAAAATAAATATATATAAATAAAACTATGATCAAGTGGTCAGATCGATAATACAAAATCTATACATGGATTATTATATAACTATTAAAATGATATTTTAAAATAATCTGTAATAACATGAACAAACAAATTAATAGTGAGTGGAAAAAGGTAGGATCTATATAGTATAAAAAGTAAAGGTACAACTTCACTTTAAATACCTAAAAGTAGAAAAGAAGAAAGATAAGTCAATGGACTATTTTATCTACTTGAATTTCTATTGATTTATTTACCACCCATTACTTTTACAACTGAAAAATAAGATCAGGAGAAAGAATATGATTCGCTTTTGACTTAATTGGTATAAAAACCCCCAAATCTAAAGATTTGGGTCCTACAGTGGAAAAAATTGACTTTATGCTTTAATTCAAATAATTCTGGTCCTTAGCTTGTAAATCACCTTTTCTCTCCTGCATGGTTTAGAGCAGATAGGTGAAAGTTTGGAGACTGGTGTACTTGGCAGTTACCTTGCTTAAAGGAAGGCCTCAGTAAAAGTTAGTGATGATATGTTAACTCAATATTATTGGCTCTTTTCAAAAACAAAACAAAATCAGCGGTTCCTACCAAGCAATTTATTTTTGATTGACAGGTACAGAATGCTTCTGGAAGGAAATCTATGTCATAATTAATAGGACTGTCTTTGTTTAAACTGGAAACTGGCAGAGCCAGAGAGAACAACCAAGTGATTTAGGGTGGGGGCTTTGTAAACTCACTCCATCAACGAGGACGACAGAATGAAACTTCAACTAAAAACTGTGGACATCAAAGCTCAGGTGAACTTTCTTGGGGTAATACCGCATAGGTATTGTCATACAGTGATGCCACGAGGTCAATGGCAGAGGAAAATAAAACACATTTGGAACCCTCCAAGACAATGTCCTACTTGTCTTTTCCTTTGGACAATTTTAATTTGTATTTCCCTGTAATAAACTATAACCATCAGCATAATAACTTTCAGTAAGTTCTGTTATTCCTTCTAGCAAATTATCAAACTTTAGTCTGGCTTTGGGAACCTCCCAAATCTGCAATTAGTGTTGGAATGGGAACAGTCTTGGAGACTGTGCCCTTAAACTTTGCAGTTTGACTAACTCTGGCACGTAGACAATACGGAAACAAGTAGATGTGACCAAATTTGGCCCTCAGGGCATAGTTTGCCAACCCCCATTCTAGCATGTTAAAATAGCTGTAGAGCATTCAATGCACAAATAATTTGGTGTGATCCATGTGCAATTCATAATTGGACCCAAACAAACTGCAATATTCTACGAATCAAAATAGAAGCTGCAATGATCAAAATTAGCAGATTTTTATATACATGCGATAACTTACCTGCAACACTGTTATGACAAAGCTGATAATGAACACACAAAAAACACATACCTTGTTTTAGTATGGGCACACCCCTCCTTGCTGCCCATCTCCAATTAGCTTTGTAAAATGTTTGTGCCTTTGAAGAACTACAGTGCTTTGTAAATCAAGTTAAGTTTCCCACAGTGCAACTATAGTAAGCAAATAATCCCCTCAGCATGAGTTTAGGAATATTAAGCAGCAATAATAGCCGACATGCCAAAAGAAATCACAGATAATACACTGGATTATTAATAATCTGGAGTGTTCCAGAATTTTCCTAGGAAACAGAAGGAATTTGTATCTTTGGCCCATTCAAAAAGAGACTCCAAACAATATCTGCAATCTCCCAACAATGTTTTTGTGGCCCTCCAATCTTAGCAAAGAGATTACAGGAAAAAATTATGTAGGAAGAAGGCTGCCTTCATTTTAAATCTGGTTTTCTTTTAGTATTACAAAGCTCAATTTTCGGTTCTTGTCTTATTCTTTCTCAATATAAGACATTTTTGAGGCACTAATAATGTCAGTATTTTATTATTAGCTATTCAATTGAATTTTCTGTGGTAGTTATAAAGTATCCCAGGCTACTACAATTTAAATGCCATATGATCCTGGCTGGCATGAATGACTCTTTCTTTGTGACTGACACTCTGAAATACCTACTGGCGAGATAGTTAGTCCCATCCACAATATCAGAATATCTTCCTCCCCTTAATCCATTTCTCCCCCTGTGAACACTGTAGAGAAGGCATCTCACCTTGGCAATAGCATCCACTTGCCCTCCAGCTATTGCCCGGCATGTGACAAATCCCCTCTGCTCCGCCATGATGCCTGCTCTGTTTTCTGACAACTACTACCAAGTTGACCTCAGGGAAGAAGGCGCAGGGGGGAGACTCATATTCTGTGAACACAGGTCCATTCCTTATTTCCTCACAACTTAGATAACACTGCACTTAAATTTTAACTTTAAATTATTAAAGAGGAATTAAAACATAAAGAAGAAAAAACATATAAAATGGGAATTTCGATATTTGTCCTGCTCCTGCCCTGCCTTTCTCTGTTTAAACCCCTGGTATGTCACCAGGAACCTATGCCATCTTACCTGCCACAGCACATCCTCCTTAGCCAGGAGTTCTTACTGCTACCAACCATGAGAGATGATGAAGTCCTTCCTTTCCCTCACCCAAGGCCTTCTCTAGTTCTTCCTCTATGAAACTGACAATGGGTCTTCTGTCTTTTTTTTTCAAGACAGCGTCTCACTCTATGCCCTTGATAGAGTGCTGTGATATCATAGCTCACAGCAACTTCCAGCTCCTCTTGGGCTCAAGCAATCCTCTTGCCTCAGCCTTCCAAGTAGCTGGAACTAAAGGCACCCACCACAATGCCCAGCTATTTTTAGAGACAGAGTCTCAAACTTGCTCAGCCTGGTCTCGAACCTGTAAGCTCGGGCAATCTACCTGCTTCAGCCTCCCAGAGCACTTGGATTATAGGTGTGAGCCACTGCACCTAGCCTAGTCCTACCATGTTCTTTAAAAGAGATTTCCCCACCTCCATTCCCAGGGATGCTTTGATCCCACAACCTGTACAAACTAAACCCAGTAGTTGATAGTCCATTTCCCTAACTCAGGCTCATTTGGGTATAAATGGCATTGGATGTGAGACTTTAGCCATCCAGACTATAGCAGGCTGCCACCATCCAGTACAGTGTCATTTGCCGTCTTTCTTTCAGTATATAGGGATGAGGAAATGAGACGTGGTGTGTCCTCTCTGGCATGATTCTAGTCTCATGATTTCCTGTGAGGAAATCACTAAATAAAAAGACGCTCATCTCTGAAAAACAATTCTTTTCGAGTTACTAGAAAGCTCCCCCCCCCCCATTTTATAGTGGCCTTTCTCTAAAAAGACATAATACAATGAACATTGCTAGGTAAAATTTAATAACTCAGTCAGAAATATCTGCTTTTGCACCAGGCTCAGAGGCTCATGCCTGTAATCCTCGGACTCTGGGACGCTGAGGCAAGAAGACCTCAGAGCTTCCTCAGGAGCTCAAGACCAAGCTGGAGCAAGAATGAGACTCCTCTCCCACACCCCACCCATCTTCTCGTAAAAGTAGAAAAAAAAGCCAGTCATTGTGGCAGGCACCAGTAGTCACAGCTACTTGGGAGTCTGAGGCAGAAGGATCGCTTCCTTCCAGGAGTTGGAGGTTACACCGAGGCCCTCTAACCTGGGCAACAGAGTGAGGCTCTTTCTCAAAAATAAAAAAATTAAAATTAAGAATTAAAAAAAAAGAAACATCTGCTTTTGTCTCAGGGAATCCATAAAAACAATGGCCAAATACTTGTTTATAACAACATGATTCTTAAAGTTCACCAAAGTAGCCACACTGAGAACAAACAGGAGATTGAGTCCAGGTTCAAATACAAATTCCGGCTTCTGTGAATGCAGAAACTCCTTACCACCAAACAGTTTTCAAGTTTCAACAGTTTCCCTGAGGCACCAATTACACTGGTGTGTGGTTATCTTCCTGTCTGGTCTTGGTTGGTTGAATTCTCTGGTGGTTTAGTTGACCAGAGGATCAGTTAGTTCTATGGAGGAATAAACATCTTACTTCCAAGGACAGTCCCTGGTTCTTAACACATCAAAGGAAACGCTGAGAGGAAGACAATCTCTCGGCAAACCTAGAAAAATCTTGTAACTTGGAGGCAAGCCCCAAGTAACTCAGTATTCCGGAATGAGATAAGATCAGTTGCTCGATAGTAAGCAGGTGTTAAACCTTAAACATCTTGTGGTACTTCATTGTGGAAGTTGTGGAGAAAGGTAGTTTCCCTTTTGTGGCCTTTAAGCTCTATCTCCTATACGGCATTACTTAGCACTCTTCACACCTGTTATA
>CAUYON010057614.1:0-16183 GCA_963573935.1 Arctocebus calabarensis
GTTTGAAGTTCCAGCTATCGGCTGGTACGCGGGCGTGGGAAGGTAAAGAGGGCGGGGTATAGCTGGAGTCTTGCACTGGCTGGGGCGGTGGTGTGGTGAGGCTTGAATGTCGTGGCTGTATTTATTGGCTTTATTGTGACCTTTTTTTAGGGAGAGCCTGATGGTCGCCAACACCTGGGTTTCTGTCGAGGCTCTGTCATTGAGCATCTTGTAACGTTGAATGAAAATACCTCTCATTTTCTGAGCCTCAGTTCCCCATTAGATAAATGAGGAGGTTAGACTACGTAGTGTTTTTAAAACTCATCCTCTTCTTTCTCTGTTTCTTTTCTTATTTACTCTTTTTATCCTGTTCTCTTTTATTTTTTGAGACAGGGTCTCACTCTGTCACCTGGGCTACAGTGGTGCTATCATCATAGTTCACTGCAATCTCAACCTCTTGTGCTAGAACAATTCCCCCGCTTCTGCCTACTAAGCAACTTGGACTTTAGGTGTGCTCTACCATGCCTGGCTAATTTTTAAAGATTTTCATAGAGGCGGTACCTGTGGCTCAACGGAGTAGGGTGCCAGCCCCAGATGCCGGAATTGGCGGGTTCAAACCCAGCCCCGGCCAAAAACTGCAAAAAAAAAAAAAAAAAAAAAAATTTCTCATAGAGATGGGGTCTCCCTGTGTTGCCCAGGCTGGTCTCAAGCTCCTGGCCTCAAGCGATCTTCCTGCCTCACCCTTCCCAAGTGCTAAGATTACAGGTGTAAGTTACCACACCCAGCCGCTTATTCTTTTTAAAATTATGCTACTTACAATCATTTTTCAAATAAATTAACATTCAGAGACATTCTGTTTAAAACGAGACTGGAAATCCCGGGGCTTTTGACATTCATCTTTCTCCCCCTTCCCCCTGCTTCCTACAAGGGCCCAGAAGCACTTCTCCAGCCCCCCAGGGGTCCAGCAAACCCAGTACGAGAACCCCTGGTCTCTCAGGCTCTTGTGCTCCAGCATTCCGTTATTCAGGGCAACCGAAAACTCAAATGCCTTTAATTAAAATCATTTCAAGTTATCCCCATTAACTATGATGGATGCTTCGACCGGAGAATAAGTGCATTAATGCTATAATTATCTGTTGAGGATGTTTTATTGATTCTGCAATGATATTTCAGTCAGTTTGTATTATTTGGTTTCTGACTTAAATCAGGAAAAAATGGCTGTTGGTGAATAAATTAATCATCGAAATCAAATTGTCATTGATGCTTTTAGAAATAAAACTCTAGGATAGGCTCAGCCAAGTCTCTTTCTGGCCAGTGTGGGTAGCTGTAATGATTGATGATTTGGGCTGAGGAGAAGGCTGCGTTTTTCCAGTCCGAGGCACCAGGTGAAGTACCCAAGTCCTCCTCGGGCTTTGTAACAGTTTTCTCTCCCACTCAGTCTTCTGGAATCCTTTCTTCAAATCCCTGCCTTAGACAGTGCCACGGCAGGGTGAATTCTATAGCTGTGGCAGCGTCCAAACCCTCAGGAGCATCTCTGTCTGGGTAAGGGCACCACAGGTCCTGAGGCCTGGGGCTTCTTCCTCTCTTGAGGAGACAGGGAGGCTGATTTCGGAGAGTGAGCACCTCAGATTTGGAATCTGTCTCAGTGGAGATTCAGGCGCAGGTGAAAGCCCAAGGCAAACAGACCTGAGTAAAGGCGGAGTCTGGCCCATGACTGGCGTGCCCAGGGGAGGGCCCACGTTCACTGTGGTTTGGCTGAGGCGCAGAGACGCCCCGAGGCCTGGCTCCTGTGGCCTCAGGCTGGTTTTCCTTCTCATCTGGGCCTTATTCTCAAGTTATGTGACGGCAGGTAGGGGAAGCAGCTTCCTATTCCCCAATTCCAGCTGCGCACCCTGTGTGCGGGGTCGTCTCTTTCTCTCTGAGGGCGGCGGGCGATACCCCTGTCTTGCCGGCGTGGCCGCGCCCTTCCCTGTCTTACGTGCAGACGGAACGTTGGCAGCTGTGGGTTTGGGTCTCCTGTCTTGTGGGCGGCGAGACCATTTCTGAGGCAGACAGGACGAGCAGGCAATGCTGGGACACATACAACCAATTGAAAGCGTCCACGCGTGCGCGGTCTGTGTCACGACCACTCATATTCTACTGGCCAAAGTCGGTCATATGGCCCAGTGTCCGAGGGGCTGGGGACAGAGGTGTGTGCTGGCACATTCTACTAGGATCTACCACAACTCCCAATCTACAGGCCCGGAGGAGAGAGGGGACCCTGCCCAGAAGAAAATTGGAGGCCAGAGCCTCCTTTGATATAATTCCTCCCACCCAATGTTTGAAATCTCTCTACTGCCCAACGTGGTATCTACCTCTCTCCCCTCAGAAGGGGAGCTGGTCACCTGCAGAGGCGACCTAGTCTATCTTCTGACCACTCTGGCAACCTTCCAGAAGAAATGAAAAAGCTTTATTTAGCTGAAGCTACTACTACGGGAGCTACTGCCATGGGGGAGGGAGATGAAGGAATAAAGATATTATCGCTCATTTGGGGGCTTCTCTGAAAGGAAAAGGAATGAGAGAGGCAGGATGTGGAAGCAGAAGAGCGAGGTGGAAACCGTCCTTCAAGGAGCTCTTCATTCTAAGAGCAAAGCAAGGGACAAGTCCTCCTGCCTCCCCGCGTGCCGTTCACACTGGGCGATGATGGATTGTGTCCCGGCCAGGGGTGAGATCCCCGTTCAGGGCAGAGGGCAGAGTCCGTGGTCAGTGGGCACACAGCACCTTTCTCTTTCACGTGTCTTTGGATGAACTATTTACTTACACCTGCTTTTAATTTACCGGCCCACAATTAGAGCTGGCTAATAGGCCAGCAGGCTGGCATGCTGCACCCAATTATCTTCTAAAAATGTATTTCTGTTATTGGGGCTTTTAATTGCAGCTTAAATCAAATGCTCATGAGCTCAGTTGCCATCGAGGGAATGAGACGAGCTAGTGAAATAATGAGGACTCTGACTCCAGTTCAGAGGTAAAGGGACACCAGAAGAGGAGATGGTTCTTGCCTTTGTTTTTTAAATTGCCTTTGAAGACACTGATGTCATAAATCCCACCACAAGGTAGCGGATGTCACAAAACAGGCAGTTTGTTCCAATCAGATCACAAATGTTTTGTGTCCCGGGATTCACTGCCATCTTTGTCAGCGTGGCTTTGTGTGGGCGCCTGGGCCGTCACTCCCGTTGCACTAGATCAGCGGTGGCTTTGGAATTCAAATTTGCCAAATAGGCTCCCCTCTTAATGCCTTCATCTGCTGACAGGGTCATGTGGGGAAAGAACGTGTGTCCCTGGGACCGATTCATTTATGCAGATGTGGCATGAGACCAGAGCCACAGGCATCCCTCCCCACTACCTCATGGTGCTTAATTCAGATTACTTCCTTAGGAAGAGCCAATTTGCCAATTATCCCTGAAATTTTTGATTAGGTGCCTTTTACCTATGATAGTGTGCTATGGGCTACAGGCTTCTGAGGTTCATTTAGTTCTCTCTGAAAGATGAGAGGCTTGGCTGAGAATCACAAACACACAGCGGTTTTAGATACGAGCGAGTCTTTTTTTCCTAGAGGTTCCATGTTCCTCTGGGTTTGTATCTAGATGATGTGGGTTAAAAACCAGCAGTGGCAACACTCGTAACAGCTGCCTCTCTTGAGCGAAGGGGCTGTCTTCCCTAGTTGCAAATTAGAATCACTTGGGGAATTTTAAAAACTATTGATCCTCAGTCAGAGGATCAGAGATTACAATTCTATGAGGCCTGGGCATCAGAATTTTTCGAACGCTTCCTGGGTGATTTTCACGTGCCCCCCGAGTTGAGAACCACCCATTTATGCTTCCTACGTGCCAAGAGCTGTGCAGAGATTTGTGCCCACTCTCAGGAACGTGAGTGAGCTAAGTATTATTATTTCCATTTTAGAGAAAGGGAAATGATGCATGGCAGGGTTTAGTAACTCATCCCAGATCACAGTCTGTTAGGACGGGTCACCTAGAAGTGTGGGACATACATGAAAACAGATCAAAGAAGCCGGCGAGGGGCAGCCTTTTTGTCCCACAGAGACAGGGCTGAGGAGGGGACAGGCACCCAGTGCAGGGCGGAGGCGGAGAGTGAGGGCTGCTGCCGGCACAGCTCTGTGTCCACTTGTGAGTGGACGTGGGAAATTAGGGAGAATAAAACTCAGGGCACTTTGATGATGCAGGGCGGCTCACCCAGGAGGGGAGGAGATGCCTAAAGATGCAGCTGCTGGGTGTTTGGTTCCAGCCCCGTGTCCTCATCTCGCACACCAGGAGAGACGTTTCTGTCGGACGGACCACACTTTCCTGCAGCTGCTCTGCAGAGGGGAACCCTCCTTTCCCGAAGGAGCGTTGGCAGAGAAGCCCAGTGGCAACACGGAGAAGACACAGCTGAGAAAGGGAAGGCTGATGGATGGCCAGGAGGTGGGTGGAGGATGGAACGAAGGGAGGCGTGGGCTGGCGGGCCGTGGGGGGCTGTTGAACCTCGACGGTTCTTAAAGTCAGCTGTAGAGTCCAGTCGCCATGTCTGGCCACAGAGAGGACGGGCCTCTATAGCATCTCACGTCTTGTGGACAGAGTCCAACCCTGGCTCCGGCTAAGACTGTGTTTTTCGTCTTGTTGTATTTGTGTTCGGGAAGGCTCCTGGCCATTGCTTAGCCACCTGTCTCCCTGCTGTGTTCTGCTGGTGACAGAACGCCCATATGTTTTAGAGATATGTGGGCCATGGGTGTGGGAGGAGAATGGGAGATGGACATGAGTGACTGTTTTGCCAGATTCTGCTTTGTTCTCCTTGATTCATGCGCCAAAAGTTACTTCATGGTGGGAGGAAGCCCGCAGTTCTAGAATCTTTAATCTTTGTTTTTTTTTTTCAAACTGCAGTGCCTGGCATGTAGTAGTTGCCTAAGTAAGTAGCCAAATACGTGGAGTGCAAGAAAACTGGGAAAGTCACAGTCATCAGCCTGGGACTGTGGATACCTATGAGGCGGTTAGAAACCATTTCTCGCAGGACTTCACTAGTGTGATGGAGCCGTGGTCTAGTGGGACACAGGACTGCCACAAAGTGCCCTGAGTTTTATTCTCCCTAATTTCCCACGTCCACTCAAGTAAGATGAATGAGTGTGGTCGGTCAGTGTCATTTGATATCTTTGTGTGTAACAGGAAATAATGCCTCCCTCAAAGAGTCTGGGAGAATTAAAAGAGGTAATTCATACAAATTGTTCATTTAAGTGGTCCCTGAATGCTTCAAACATGAGTGCTAGGTGAATTGTGATTAATAATACCAACTATCAGGAAATCAGGGGTGCCACACCCAGCTGACCCTGCACACTGGGCATCATTCGTCTGTGACCTTTTGGCTAGCTAGTTGTTTCTTAGCTAAGCCTTTCTCCCCCTTACCATTCATTTTCCTATTCAACTAACTGTATTTAGTATCTGCCTGGGGCTGTGCTCTGAGCTAGATTCTGGGGCTGTGATCATAAACAAGACGAAGTGTTCCCTGTGGCCAATACCTTTGATGCTTCCTGCAGAGAGGACAAAACCCACATTCTAGAAGCTTCCCTTGTAGATCTTTCTTTTCCTCTCTGCTTGTGGGAAGAGCTGGTCTTTCCATAACTCAGACTCTGAAGGCAGCAACTTGACCTCGCTTGATTGGTGGCGCCCACAGTGTGTGAGATGGAGAGCCACTGTGCTCTTCCCTTAGACATTTGTCAGGCTCACCCCTCTTCACTCAGGACTCTGCTACAGGGAGTTTTCTTGGGAGACTTTCTTTTGCATTGGCCTTTTTAATTTTCTTTATGGCACTTATCAATGTCCAAAATTATTTTATTTATCTAATTCCTTATTTGTTTATAGTCTATCTCTCTTAGAAAGTGACCTCTATGAGATCAGGAAGTGTGTGGGGCTGGCATGTCATAGTCACCTGACTGAATGTCTTTACAGTCTGTCTCTAGACCCCCAGTGGGGCCTTGGGGCATCTCCTAGAGATTCTTAAAGGTGAAATCTCCTGTTGATAAGGGATTCGTCTGACAATAGAGTTAAAGAAATCAGCTATAACCGGAGAGTTGACAGTGTCCTTTTAAGAGCTGGCATGGAACATTTGATAAAAATACAGTGAGAGATCAGAGCCCAATGAATCATATTTAGGAGAAAATCTCTTTTGAAAAGCCCAGGGTAGGTCATGTTTTTTTCATGCTTGTCAACTAAGCTGAATAATTTGCTTAAAATAAATGAACAGGAATAGGAAGTTGCAGTGTAAGGAAAATGAAACAGGCTCCATGGGCAACGCGTCTCAGCCTCTGAGGGGCCTGGCGTGGGAGGTGGTGAGCTGCCTGGGTGGGGAGGTAGTTCATGCGTTCAGACAGGTTCAATGTCATCTTGGCTTTAGTGCAAGATTTCTGGGGCATCAACACATTAGCTACTTTCCAATGCAAACAGGTTTGCTCCATCACTGATGCTGAAAAAAAAAACAGCCCCTGCAGCTCGGATGTGTCAGGTTCTTAGGTGTAAGCCAGATGAGCTCATACCTCCTCAGCATTGTCTTTATTAAGCTTTTTTTTTTTTTTTTTTTTAGAGACAGAGTCTCACTTTATCACCCTCGGTAGAGTGCTGTAGAGTCACAGCTCACAGCAACCTCCAACTCCTGGGCTTAGGCAATTCTCTTGCCTCAGCCTCCTGAGTAGCTGGGACCACAGGCACCTGCCACAACACCCAGCTACCTTTTGTTGCAGTTTGGCCTAGGCTGGGTTTGAACCCAGCACCCTTGGTATATGGGGCCGGCACCCTACTCACTGAGCCACAGGTGCCACCCTTTATTAAGGTTTTTTAAAGCCAATTTTGGATGGTCAGGGGGATTTTAATGAAGTAGTTGTCCCTTTATATAACCTCTCAAGGGAGAATGTGGCTTTGAAAGTTCAGGGAACTGTAATGTCCAAAATGCAAGTGACTAGGTGAGGTCAGGTCTGGGTTTTAGTAGCAGACCTAAGGGAACACTCAGTACTGTGGCACCTGCCTTGGAGGCAGCTGGAGTCGAGTGCCCTCCATGCCGTGGAGGGAGAAGTGCTTGGCGACAGGACAGTGCAGGTGCACCACCCCTCTCACCACTACGGGATACTCAGTCCTTGACTTGCGCAGCACTAGAGGAGTAGGGAGTGCTGCTCTGGGGGGTGTGACAGCACCTTAACCAAACAAGCACATGTGGGCCGACCGTGGGGCTGGGGGGTCAATGCGTGGAACCCTAATAGGGAGAAGCTGCAGGGGCTTGTTGCTGAGGTTTGTCGAGTTGGCCACAGGTGCCGCCCTCACCTCTCTCTTTTCTTCGTAAGTCCACATTCCTCCTTCAGAGTGGGGAGCATGTCTGGCCAGACCACTGGCCATCACAGTGAAGAGCGTTGGTCTTTGGAGCGCGTCCCTGATTTGTCCCTACCGTCCCCTCCTAGCTGTGTCTGACAACCTCTTTGCATCTCAGTTTTCTCATTGCAGAATAGGGATAAAGTCACACCCAGCTCCATGTGGCTGTTACGAGGACTAAACGCAAACCCCTTAGAACTCAGTATTGAGTACTTAGTAATACTAGGTACTGACTAGTATCAAAATGTTAGGGACTATTTGACTTTACCTCGTTCTTTCTCTCCTGAAGCACTTGACTGTCCTCAAGGCTCTGGTAATAGAATACAGGACCCAGCTGTGGACCTGTCTCTTTACCTCAAGGTCACGGCTGTTTTTGCCGAGGGGAGAGTGGGTCTGGGTTTTTAATGGTGCTGTCCCCTTCCAGGACGCTGTCCCCCACACCGCCTTCTTCTGTCTATCTGAAGAAACGGACCTTATTTCAGCTCTGCCTTCTACCCCCATGGCTTGAATGGATCATTTCTCTTTCCTCAGTTTCCTCATCTGTGGGATGAGTAAAAGCCTAGTGTTCCTGAAGGGCTATGAGAGCTAAAGGAATTTGACGAGGGTTGGAAGATCGAGACTCCTAAACGAAGTTGGAAGCAAAATTGGAGCATGAGGCCAGAGGTAGGGGAATCCTCAAGGAAGCAGAAAAGACACCCTGGGGACCTGCTTCTCACCCCAGGAAAAGTTGGGACAGCTGAGCAGCACCTGTGGCTCAAAGGAGTATGCCAGAGGTGGTGAGTTCAAACCCAGCCCCAGCCAAAAACTACAAGAAAAAAAAAAAAAAAAGAGTTGAGATAGCGGCCACCTCCCTCAAGACAGTGTATCTGGGTCTCCACTTCCAGGCCCATGAGACAGGAGGTACTTGGCAGGTGCTTGTTGTATGACTGTCCGAGTTAGTATCTCAAAGCAGAGAGAACTGGTGGACTTAGAAATAAAGACCACGGCTCGGCGCCTGTGGCTCAATGGGCTAAGGCGCCAGCCACGTACACCTGAGCTGACAGGTTCGAATCTAGCCCCTGTCGGTCAAACAATGATGATGGCTGCAACCAAAAAAAAAAAAAAAAAAATGGCCGGGCGTTGTGGCGGGCTCTTGTAGTCCCAGCTACTTGGGAGGTGGAGGCAGGAGACTCGCTTGAGCCCAGGAATTGGAGGTTGCTGTGAGCTGTGATGCCACCGCACTCTATCCAGGGTGACAGCTTGAGGCTCAGTCTCAAAAAAAAGTAAAAATTAGCTGGACATGGTGACATACACCTATAGTCTCAGTTACTTAAGAGACCGAGGTAGGAGGATCACTTGAGCCCAGGAATTGGAGGTTGCTGTGAGCTGTGATACCACAGCACTCTATCCAGGGTGATAGCTTGAAGCTCTGTCTCAAAAAAAAAAAGAAAAGAAATAAAGACCAGGCCTCCCCGCTTGGGTTCAGGTCAGGTCCTGGCCATGCTGAGATCACACTATGATTTTCATTCCAGCTGGGACCCTGGGGCATCAGAGGTCTGGGCTCAGCTGACAGTGGCCAGCTGGGCGCTTCATTCAGCCCTGTCCCTGGAGGGGCAGGAGAGGGCAGTCTTGCTGGGCAGCACCCAGGCTGTTCTCAGGTCTGCCTCAGGGCGAGCTGGCCAGGGGATGTTCTGATGGGGATATGTGCTTAGGCTCATCACACAGGAGCCAGTGCACACCGGGCTTTCCAGGTGGCAGTCCAAGGTCAGAAGGAAGGGCACCTGGAAAGTCTGGATTGGGACCTGACAGTGAGTGTCCTTGGCACCTGTGGGGATCCCTGGCAGACAGCCTGTGACCCTTCTCTGGCTCCTGTTGCACCAAATAGCACCATGTGACCTCCCAGAGACAGATGGAGGGTCCTGTAAGGGCAATGGTCTGGGCCGGTTCCTGTGGGTCCTCAGTGCCTGGGGCTGGGAGTGAGTCAGTGCTGAGTGAGTACAAATGGATGTGTGAGCAAAGGCACAGCTGAGAGTGGGGAAGGACGGGTGGACTGCTCTGGACAGGGCCCTAGCAGGAAGCCTCCGAATTGGCCCTGGACCAATCATTTCCTTTCTTTATATCCATGATTTTGTCTTTTGTAGGGAAGCAGACCAGCTTAGACTGGGCCTCAAAATAGGGCCCACAGGCCATATAAGGTCCAAATGTCTTGTTTGGTCAGCATTGGATTTGAAAATACAGTCGAACCTCCTTAGCTGACCACCTCCCTCCACTGACCACCTTACATTAACCTGGTTTTCATAGACTGGACACGCACCACATGTGCACATCAGTACAGGAGGCCTAGGTCCTTATGTTGACCACCTCTGTCTGTTGACCTGTTTGTTACAGCCCCTTCTGCTATGAAAGGTTTGAGTGTACCTAGGCAGGGGACACGCACTGTCCAGCTGTCCACAGCAGCACCTCTCTCCAGCATTTAGTGCCATCCACTTCACAGGTTTATGTGACCTGCTGGGCCCCAGAGCATCTGGTTTGGTTGGCCCTGGCATCTGAAGCTACGAGGGGCACATCTGGCTTTGGTGTGCTAGGATTCTACTAAAAGAAGAGGGGTAATGAATGGCATAAAACAGAAGAAAAAGAGCAGAAAGAGAAACAAAATAAGAGAAAAGGAAAAGGCAAAAGTGAGAGAGGACAGGGAGATGGAACAAGAGAACAACAGCTCTGTGGCAAGTGTGCACCCCACCTGTCCTCTGGGCCAGGAGCCCATGGACACCACAGAAGGAAACAGCCTCTGAAGAAGGAGAGCCTGGCTGGGAAGACACTGCCCGGGAGGCCTGACCCCTGCATCTGCGGTTGGGTCCCCCTCTGCTCCACAACGACCCAATCTCCTTGGGGGTCTGCAAACTTTGGATCTGAGGTCCTTTGGGAAACGGCACAGCCCTTGCCTCTGAGGCTTCCCTTGTGCTTGCAGGGGCCAGTGTGTTTCCACACCCGAACTCAGGAGGAGCCCAAGGTTGGCAGGGCAAAGCCTGGAGATTCTGCAGCCCTGCCCAGGGTGCTGAATTATTAATGTTCATTTCAGTTATCCTTCAGTTCAGCAGAAATATGACAAAGCAATCTCAGATAATGAAATCACCCACATTTTCTGCTGTTCACAGCAGGCTTTTAGGGGCCAATTTTGTCCCCATCCTCACATTCCTGATTGAGTTACATGTTTATGGGTGGGGGGTGTGACCCCTGTTTTATCGATCAGTGTGTAGTACATAGATTAGGGGACCTGTGGGCCTTTATTCAGCAGGCCAGTGACCAGCCAGTGGAGTTGGAACCTCTGCAGAACAAGCAGCTGTCATTTCAAGGAGAGTCTCAAAGGGGTGCGGAGGCGACGTGGCCCCAGTCAGCCTGAGCAATTTCCATTTTCTCCCGGCTCCTCTCTCTCAATCTACCTGTTGCTGAACCTTCATGCTTTGAATGACATCCAGAGCGCCTCAAAGCACTCCCACCAGGTGGGAAGGGTGGCCTAGGGTCATGCTGCTTCCTTTTCAACCCTTCCCTTCTCTCCCCTCTGCCATCTCTCTGAGATCACTTAATGTTGAAAGAAATACTAAATTCAGAAAGGAATCCCCCTAGGAACTGATGTTACAGACAACCTCCCGGAGACATAGGACCCACATCGGGTGGGGCAGCATCAGGTGGGGGCGACTTGCCAGCGGGCTGGACCTGGCACTGGGTCACGTTTTGTTTCTTCCTGATTACATCGCCTTCCTTGTTATGTAAAATGTCAGCTTGAGTTGTTTACGTTTTAAAACTGGGGATATCAGCTTGGCGTCCATAGCACAGTGGTCATGGCACCAGCCACATACACTGAAGGTGGCAGGTTCAAACCTGGCCCTGGCCAGCTGAACAATAATGACAACTGCAACAAAAAATAGCTGGGCATTGTGGTGGGCACCTATAGTCTCAACTACTAGGGAAAGCTGAGGCAAGAGAATCACTTAAGCCCAAGAGTTTGAGGTTGCTGTGAGCTGTGACCCCATGGCACTATACCAAGAGTGACATAGTGAGACTCTGTCTCAAAAAAAAAAAAAAAAAAATTGGAGATATCATCTAAAAATCCAGGAGTATGGCTTTTCCTGAAATATCAGAAACCTGGCTATCCCAAGCCCATAGAGTAACAATTAATCTGGCAATGAAATTTGAGTGTCAGGGTATTATTTTATTTCCAATTCTTTGGACATTGGCAATGCCTGGAACCTTATAGAACCAGACACTGATTAACCAGCATATACTATTTTCTAATGCTAAAAGGAAGGCAGAAGAAGAATTTGGTGGGGTTTACCACAAATATAAGTAGAATTCACAGGACACTAGTCCCTGAAGTGTTTGCATTCAAAGTGTTATTTCCTTTTGAAATATTAATAGCTAGTTAACCTTTCATGGTTCATCAACACTGTAACGGTATAGAATATAAGAACACCCCTGTCTAAAGAATGAGAACTATTTTCCAGGCAGCAGTAGAGTGACCTGATAATATCACCCTGGGGTGCGGACTCCGTAGAACCAAGCTGGGGGCAGTGACAGCTTGGTAGAGCCAATATGGGCCCCATAATGGTTCCGGCTGGGGCAGAGCCAAGCAATCAGTATGCGTTGGGGCCAGGCTGCAGTTACCCTGCCGCCTCTGCCTTGTGGAAAGTGAGGATGAGATGGCAGGAAATACATAAAACATCACGCTTTTAAAAACTCAGGGCTGGATCTTTGGCTTCCCAATATTTAGTGGTCTAAAATGGCTCTGGTGGGCAGACTCATAGACACAGGAGGCCAGAAGAGACAGCCACACACACGCACACGCATTTACACACATGCACACACACACAGAAACGTGTGCCCACACGCGCACACTTGCGTCCACATGCACACATGTGCATGCACACAATGGGAGATAAACCACAGCTCTCCCGGATGAGTCTCACTGGGGTCATCTTGTCCAGCTCTCTGCCTCTAGGCAGACTGGCCCTGGCCTTACCCTGCAGTGCTGGAAACCTGCTCTCTGTCCTGGGCCTCATCCCCCACAGACATGGCAGGGACAAGCCATCGCTGGACAGCACAGGCCTTTGGTTTGCCTTTGGGCTCTGAGCCCCTGGCCTGTCCCTCAGAGCCCCCTTGCCTGCCTGTCCCCTCCCTGGCAAATATCTCTCTATTAGTTGTCCATGACCAACTTCCCAGAGCACCTCTGGCTTTTATTTTCTCCCCACGAACATCATCTATTTGTCCAATTCATCCTGAAATAGCCAGGCCCAGCTGTCACATAATACCCTGATCCCATGTCACTCAAAACCGGGCCCGGCAGGAGCTTGAGCCCTTCTTCCTGTCCCTTTCTCTTCTTTAATAATCACACCCTGGGCTTCAGTCAGTGCCTTTCCTCCAGATTCATGAGTTGGCTGGTTCTGCAGCAGCCCCAGATCCTGGCAGATAAATCTCCCCCAGAGCTGTCAGTGCAGACAGAAGTGAATGGCTCAGCTGGTGCTCAGAGAGGTGACTGTGAGATCAGATACATCACCCTTCCTGCCTCTGAGGGCGTCACTTCCTTGACCTTCAGGATGATGCAGAGCTCAGGGTATGGTTTTATTTTGTTATTATTTTTTTTCTGCGAGGGACATAGAGCCAAAGGTGCTGCTTCCAAAGGTCCCCCCCTTGTCCCTTGTCCTTGGTGACAAATGGAGACCCTGGTCATTGAACATGGAAAGGGAGGGTCTCTTCAGGTCCACAAGGAAGGAGTGGCCTTGCTGAGGACTCACCACCGCTGTAGGGAAACGTGCTGGTTTTGAGCGTGTCCTCCAGGGTCACTCTGGGTTAATTTGAGCCGCTTGCTTGCCCCTGGACAGGCCACACATTTTTCCTCCTTAGCCACGTCCAAGGCTCCCTTCTCGAGCAGCCTCAGTGCTTTCCCAAGCGAAATTGAGACATGTGCTTGTGACAGTGTGTTTCCATGAAGACAGATCGCTCTCCCTCCAAGGTCAAAGCTCCCGCTGGCCAGGCTCTTTGGCAAATAATTTGTCACACAGGACAGCGGGCAGCAGTCAGCTCTCGGGCCCCTGGCCGGCTGACTTGTCACAACCTTTCAGAGGATTATTGTGCCTTGTAGAACTTTTTCCTTCCACTGTCTGCTTGTGCCTCCCCCACTGCCCCTGCCTCGCCCCCACCCCTCTGCACACGGAGGGATGAGTTGGCACAATATTGGAGATTATGACAGGGACCCAGAAGGCAAAACACATCTTTCTGCAGAAATTGGAAAATTTCTCAGTCATTGTATGAGGCAAGAGTTGTGTTCCCTTGTGAGGTTTAGAGAAACAGAAAAGTGAAGACCTCACCCACTGGGCCTGGCCAGCCGCTCACTGTCCTGCACCCAGGGGGCCTGCACAGGTCAGGGGCTGGGTCTTGTTCTTCACCAGCACATGCCGGGTGCACCTTTGTTAATTTTTTTTCTCACATGTTGATTAAGCTCCTATTATTATTCTAGCACACTGCCCCTTCCTTTCTGGAGTTTACAGTCTTATAGAGGATGTCAGACTATAAAGCCATGGAAGAAATAAGTGGAAGAAATAAGAAATAAGGGAGTACAGGTGCAAGACACTGCTCCCAGCTACCTGGGGAGCTGTGTGACTTACGTTTTGCTTGTCATCAATTTCTCCCTCTTTCGTCCCCCCCATACTCTCTCTCTCAGACCTCGCTCTAACGGAAGCCGGCTGCCATGTCTGCCTGAGCCAGCTCACAGTTCATGAGGGACGTAGGCCTATCGACAGCCTTGCAAGTGAGTGTATAAGTACACCCACCCCATTCAAACTTTGAAATGATGGCAGCGTCAGGCAGGACCTCGGTTCCAGCCTGGGAGAGCCTCTGAGCCAGATGAATGAGTTAAGCTGGGCTGGATCCCCCACCCCCCAGAAACTGTAAGATTGTGAATGTCTATTTTCAAGCTACTAAGTTTGGGGGTAATTTTTTCCCCCATGGGAATCAATTACTAATACCAGTGTAGAGGGAGTTTTCTGACAGATTTTATAGAGGAAACTCTCCTTAAGTGGTTGGCCAGAAAAGGCCTTCCTGAGGGAACAATGATTAACTAAGTAAGAACTGAAGGAGGTGGGACCAGCCATACAAAAGCTAGAGGAACAGCATTCCAGGCAGAGGGAACAGTGTGTGCAGAGACTGAGGCAGGGAAGAGTGTGGATTAAGAGTAGCACCTTTGTTTTCACTACCCTTATTTTTCAACTCAGCTTTGAAAATCGGGCATTATTGTCCCCATCGTCTCACTGGGAAAACTGAGGCAGAGAGGTTTCAGTAACCAGCCAGAGTTCACACAGCTACAAAGGGCAGGCTGTGGATTCAGTCCGCAGTATTTCTGAATTTAGAATCTGCGTGATGATTCAAACTCTTTGTACCACATGAGCGAACTGCCTACTCCCGAGACACTCCCGGTCTCCCACTGTGCTCTAGGTACATGTAATTCCTGTCCTGAAGCCGCTCACAGTTTGGAGGGCAAGCAAGATGCAAACACGTCGCATTTTTGCAGGGCTTTACTCATTTTTTCCTCATGAAAACTCTGCAAGGCAGCGGGAGTGGAGAAAGGTATCCATTTAAGGACAGAGAAAGTGAAGTCCAGTGGGGATAAAATGACCACAGTGCACATTGGTGGCAAGGGGACAATGAGATCCTGGCTGCAGGGCTGCTGACCCTGACTCTCAATCTCTGTCCTTCACCCCCATGGCCCTGCGATCCTAATACCCGCAGGACACCTCCAAGAAAGGCGGAGAGCCCTTCCCACAGAAAGAGCACCCCCCTCTAACCCAGTAAATCTAGATCTGAATGGATTGCTAATTGTGGCATATGTAAGTGACAATTCTTGCAAAACAGCTGAATACGGAATAATTACTTACGCTGCTTGAATCTTTCCTGTACAGTTTCACCTGAGGGTTCATCTGAGCAGCCTGACCTTCTGGCCTATTATTCTTAAGAACTTGAACAACAGAAATTTGCACTTGTATCTCTCAGAGTGGGCAATTTACCTTTCATCACTTACCTTCCTTTCATTGTTCTTTAGTCTTAGTTTAATCGTGACTTCAGTGGGAAGGCCTTGTCTGACTTTCCAACCAGTCAGGGTTCCCCAGTTAGACGCCTTCGTGGTTCTTCCCACATTAGGTAGCCATGTACCAACGTGGGTGTCATTTGCACAGTGTCTGCCCCCATGTTAAACTATAAGCCTTGTGTAGGCAGGGCAAGGCTGTTTGGATTTACCGGTGAATCTCTACCTGGCACACTGTTTGGGACATAAAAAATAGGGACCCAGTGAAATTTGTTGAATTAAAAGGGCACAATTTGACCCATCCCAAACAATCCACAGAGACACACTGCTGAGTTGTGGACAAGGAGAGGATGGAAGGAATACGTCTGGGGTGGCAGTGACATTGTCCTTGAACAACTGGATGTAACAAAAGCAACAATAATATGAGCAGGTAATATTTCCTAGGCATTCACTAGGCTTCTGTAAGTGTTTTAAGTATATCACATGCTAAGTAATTTCAAGTGATGACTAGGGACAATCAGATAATTTGCACACAGATTTTCTCATGTGAGTGATAAGGTAATCAAAATGTGCATGTTTACCTGGGACTGTCTTTTTTTTTTATTGTTGGGGATTCATTGAGGGTACAAGAAACCATGTTACACTGGTTGCATTTGTTGGGTAAAGTCCCTCTTACAATCGTGTTTTGCTCCCAAAAGGTGTGGCACACACCAAGACCCCAACGCCCTCGCTCCTTCCCTCTCTCTGCTCTTGCTTTCCCCACCCCTCCCTCATT
>CAUYON010057618.1:0-14224 GCA_963573935.1 Arctocebus calabarensis
GTCCCAGCTACTAGGGAGGCTGAGGCAAGAGAATCGCTTAAGCCCAAGAGTTGGAGGTTGCTGTGAGCAGTGTGACGCCACGGCACTCTACCCAGGGCGATAAAGTGAGACTCTGTCTCTACAAAAAAAAAAAAAAAAAAAAAAAAAAAAGAATAGCAATAAACAATTAAAATGGAAGATAAGCAAAAGAGAAAAGTAAGTTTTAAAAAAATTCAATCTTTCTTAAATAGATCTGAATGAAACCTTGATCGCAAAGGGAATCTGCTGATTCCTACAACCATAAAAGCTAAGATTATATTAATAGGTTAAAGTAAATATTCAATATGGCAAACTCAGAGGCAATATTTTTTATTAGTGGAGCTTTATCCTGTGATTTATCTGAAATAGGTTAAGAAATACTTTAGTATACTTGTATTTTTATAAATTATGGTGTCTGTTTTTTACTTACTCAACCACATGAATAGAATCCCCACATGTATGCCCCAAATAAACTATCCTGATGTTTATATTTTCTTCCTCATTTTGCTCCTAGGTAAAGGTAAGAATAAAAGGAAGGGACAAGATGAACAATTAGGGAGTGGAAAGGAAATACTTAATATTAAACTTGAAGTCAAGTTTCATGCTTTTACTTCTTAAGTATCCATTGAATGCCTCCTACATCCCTGGCACTGTTCTAGGTGCTGGCAATTCAACTGTCAATAATACACAACAGATAAAGGCCCCGCCACTTTGGAGCTAGAAGTCTTGGGAATGGATGACAATAAACACACAAATGCATCAGGTAGTAAGAATTTCCATGAAAGAAAAGAACCTCAGAGTAAACAAATACAATGACTGGTGAAGAGTGGTTATTTTATTATATATAGGGTAGTCAGGGCAGGCCTTTCAGTAAAGGACAAAATTAGAACAAAGATGCCAAGGAAATGAGGTCGCCAGCTGGACAGAGATTTGGAGGAAAAGAATTCTAACAGGAAAAGCAAATGTAAAGGCTGTGAGGCAAAACTATGCTAGGCACATTCTAAGAAATGTAGGGGTCCCAGAACGGTGAAGGAAGTAGGGAGACAAGGTCTGACAGGCAGCCAGGGACTGATCACAGACCTTAACAGGCCATGGAAAGAATTTTGGATTTTACTTTTAATTAGATAAGAACTCAGAGAAGAAATTTTCGTCTTTGGCATTCACTTTTTAAACTTTTTTTTTTTTTTTGAGACAGAGCCTCAAGCTGTCACCCTGGATAGAGTGCTGTGGCATCACAGCTCAAAGCAACCTCTAATTCCTGGCTCAAGAGAGTCTCCTGCCTCCGCCTCCCAAGTAGCTGGGACTATAGGCGCCTGCCACAACGCCTGGCCATTTTTTGGTTGCAGCCGTCATTGTTGTTTGGTGGGCCTGGGCTGGATTTGAACCCGCCAGCTCTGGTGTACGTGGCTGGTGCCTTAGCCCGTTGAGCCACAGGCGCCAGGCCCACTTTTTAAACTTTTATCAAGAGAATTTCTAAATATGCATAAAAGCAGAGCAAAGAATATCTTAAGTCTCCCTATTACCCATCACCCAGCTTAAAAAGTTACCATTTCCTTATCTTGTTTCATTTATACCATACCTCTTGTTGTTTTTGTTGTCAGTAATCTTATACTATATCCTAGACATGCTATATTACCTTAACATCAACTTGCATTTTTAATTAAAGTATTAACTTTAAAAACCCCTTCACAACATGCTAGTATTATCATGTCTAACAAAAATTGAAATTCCTTAATATCATCTAACATCCGGTCCAGTCCACATTCCAATTTCCCTGATTGCCTTTTTTACACATGACTGGTTCAAGTCAGAGTGAAACAAGGATCATACACTATGTTTGTACATTAGTCCTCTTACTCCTTTGGTCTGTAACAGCCCTCCTCCCTGCACCATTGCCTGTTTTCAGAGAAATTGTGTTACTTGTTTTGTATAATTTCTCACTTTCTGGATTTACCTGATATTTTTCATACTGGCGTTAAGTTTTTTTCTCTATCTACTACATTTCCTGCAAATTGGTAATTTGATTTAAAAGTTGAATTATATTAAGTTCAACTTCTTCACGCAATTGTGGTACTTGCTAGTGAATCAAGGAGGAACTTTATTTTTGTATGTCCACTTTTATTGATGTTAAGATTGATTTGTAGGTTCAGTTAGTGTCAGCCTAATCAATCCATCATACCGTTCCACGTTGACCTTTTATCAAATGGTTTTAGCATCTATTTATAATCACTGCTAAGCTCCATTATTTCATTAGAAGATATAAAATCATGACTTTCCGGTTCTATCTTTCCTTAAGAATTTATAAGCTCTATCAGAATTTCACTGAAGGATCCTGAACAGACAATCTGACATATGTTTTAAGGCCAATTAAAAAGCTATTATGATAGAATAGCAGAAAAATGATGGTGGCTTAAATCACAGTAATAATGGAAGGTAATGCCAAGTAATTTTGAAGACAGGGCTGACAGAATTTGCTAATGTATTAGACATACTGGTGTGTATATTAGTATTATCATGTCTAACAAAAATTGAAGAAGAATCAAGGTTGTATCCTAAGTTTTTGGCCTGAACAACTGCAAATATGAAGTTGTCCTTCACCAACATGTGCTCCACATTCAAAGTTAGTCTGGGTGAGAGTTCTCTATTCAAATTCATAACATAAATTCAAATTTATAACATAAATATCAGTCTAAAGATCCATTAAGAGTACTTTCTAACCCTGGGGTTACTTCTTAATCTAAGATTAGTTAAAGCATTTTTCTTCTTTATGCAAATCCATGAAATTCATCTCACTTTCTTTTCCTAACTCAAGGATGGTTGGCTATAGACTAATAAGCAAAGCTAGCACTTCTCCCCCTCTTGTACATATACTTCATGTCACTACCAATCCATACATAGGCCTTTTATTTTTAAGGATTTCATTTCTAATCATTATGGAGAAATGGAAGTGGAGTCTATACCTAGGGGAAAGAGCACTGAAGGTGAGAGCCTGGGACATGATAAAGTCACCAATGTAGTTGCCTGAGCAAGATCATTATGTATCAATGGGACAGCAAAACTAGCCACAGGAAAAATCATTGAATTCATCTTTTTGGGGTTTCCTAAGTCCTGTGTAGTCATTTTTTTTATTAAACATGTGCTGATTAAGACTGTTTTTTTTAAAGAATAAAGTTTTAGTTGTGTATAGCGTAGCATCATTCAATAAAAGCAAAAAAAAAAAAAGAGAGAGAGATAAAAAGAAGTTGGATTACAGTCAAAAGGGCTGAAATTTGATACCAACTCAAAATATATTGCCAACAATCTTTGATGAGTCTTAGAGGACAAGAAATAAAATGAGTAAATGCAACAATATTGTAAAAGCCTGACTCTTGATTACTGTTAGTTTAGAGCAACAGTTCTCCACCTGTGGGTCGCCACCCCTTTTTAACAATGAAAATGCAATGCAGCATTAGGAAGGTTGAGAACCATTGGTTTAGAGAAATAACAAAAATGTTTTGCTTTTGTCAGTTAAAAAAAATCAGTATTTTATTGATTTAACATTTCTAAGTACATATGAAGCTGCAAAAACCAAAATCTAACAAGCTATTAATATAATAGAGAGTAAAGACAGAGTTATATTTACTGAGTATTGATAGTAAGGAACAAAGTTTAGCTTTTTATGTGTTTTGTATACATTTCCTTTCCACAATATCCTTATCAACTGTTATAACTGTTATCCCACTAGACAGTTCTGCATTCTCCAGTATTATAACCACTAGCCATGAGGCTATCAAGCACTTGAAGCGTGGCTAGTTTGAACTTTGACAGCTATTAAGTTTGTTAAATATACATGGGACTGAATTTTGAACACTTTAGCACAAAAAAAAAAATTATGTAGAATAACTTGACTCCAAATAACTAAGCTCTTTTCAACATATATCCATGGTCAAACATAAATATCTTTTAGATCAATTCCTCCTCCCTCCATGTCCAATCATCACAGTTTCGCAGCTGAAAACAATGCTGTGCATGTTCCAATACCGCGTGTGCAGCCCGGAGTCTAAAGTGTGCTAAGTTTACATGTAACACTCTTCATAGTGTATGGTTTTAGTCTACTCTTATTAGAAAATATAAGTCTGATTGTATTATTCATAAAACATAATTATTATTCATTGAATGACTATTGCTCACAAAACGATTATGACTAAATCTAAGAGGTGTATAAATCTTCTGACATTTAAAGTCAAAAGAAAAGCTGGTCTAACACTTTAAATCATAGCTGCTGAAGAATCTAAAAATAAAAGGAAATAGCCATCCTACATTTTTAGACCTACTGTAAGCATAAAAGTGGGTCACAGTATACAAACCTCCCTAAGTTTCTAAAAAATTTCTATTGAATTCTATGATAAATTGGTATGAGACAATTTAAGAATTTTCTATTCTGAAAACAATTGCTTAAAAATAGGAAGCTAAGGGCGGCACCTGTGGCTCAGTGGGTAGGGTGCTGGCCCCATATACTGAGGGTGGTGGGTTCAAACCCAGCCCCAGCCAAACTGCAACAAAAAAATAGCTGGGCGTTGTGGGGAGGGGGGTGCCTGTGATCCCTGCTATTCAGGAGGCTGAGGCAGGAGCATCCCCTGAGCCCAAGGAGTTGGAGGCTGCTGTGATCTGTGATGCCAGGGCACTCTACCAAGGGTTAATAAGTGAAACTCTGTCTTAAATAAATAAATAAATAGCTAAATCCCAGTATTGTCTGCTTTTATATTTGTAACATTTGACTAAATTTACTGAATCTCAAAGTAATTTCATTTTTAATAACATCATAACTCCATGAGAAAACTCCCAAGTTCCTATGGACCAGAGATTTTGCAAGGAGAGTGAATGCAGGAGGTATCACAGGAAACAACATGAGAAACCGGCAACAATAAATCTAAGTAGGCATCCATCTATCTCTCAGGGCAAAAATTAGTAAGTTATAACTGACAGGGGACTGTCATACACTTTTGGTAGCTGACGTAGAAAAAGAAAAAAAGAAGCTTATGAGTCCTTGAACTAAACACAATACATAAAAATACCTTTAGTAATAGATATCTAGTCCTGACAATTCTGTTTTAGTAAAGCAGTTATTCTTATACTTGGACATAAAACAATCAGTTCACTTAAAAAATGAAGATTACTGAGCTTCACCTTGAAGTTGATTAACAGTGCCTGTGTATTATATCCTGTTCTACATACCTATTTGTCTATTCTTGTGCCAATGCAACAGTTTTAATTATTAGAGCTTGTAATCAGATAGTTACTTTCTTTAAAATCCGTGGGCCATTTTTGACTTTTTTCTCTTCCATAAAAATTGTTGGAATCAGCTTGTCAAGTTCCAGAAAAAATCCTGTTAAGATATTAACTGGAATCACACCAGATCTCTAGTCAATAGGTGGAGAATATCTTAAGTATAGTGAGTCTTTCTACCCATGAACATGGATGGCATTGGCCTCATAGATGGGTTTTGTTAATGTTGTTTTAGTCTTACACATCTATTATTGACTTATTAATGGTTTCTTATATTTTTCATTGCTATCTTGAAGATAATTTAAAAATATGCACTATTTGTTGTTGGCATATAGGAATACTGTACAATAAAGCTTTAACACAAATATTAGCATCTCACATTAATAGGTTGGAAAAAATGAGATACTATCAGGTGTTAGGGAGTAGACCAACACAAATCCATTCTTGATAAAAGTATAAACTAGTATAACTACTTTGAAAAAGTCTGACTTTTCTAATAAGTCTGAAGAGGTGCATGTGTTATGACCTAGCAATTCCACTCCTAGGTATATATGCCTAAAGAATTTCTTGCACATGTGTAAAAAAAGACATTTGTCAGAATGTTAACCAAAATAGTTTGTAATAGAAAAACAATCCCCCAAATTGGAAATGATCTAAATGTCATTAATAGGAAAATGGATAAGTTACTTATGGCCTAGTCATATAATGAAATGCTACAAAGAAACAGAAGTGAACAAATGAGTTGGAGCTACATGTATGAAAATAAGAATTTTGTATAAACACTCCAGAAAAAATCACTACCACGGATCAAAGACAAAGCTATAGAACAAATACAATCAATGTTTACTGTATTTTTTTTTTTTTTTTAAATAGAGCCTCAAGTTGTCACCCTGGATAGAGTGCTATGGCATCACAGCTCACAGCAACCTCCAATTTCTGGGCTCAAGCGAGTCTCCGGCCTCCACCTCCCAAGTAGCTGGGACTACAGGCAACCATTTTTTGTTTGTAGCCGTCACTGTTGTTTGGCAGGCTCAGGCTGGATTTGAACCCACCAGCTCAGGTTACGTGGCTGGTGCCTTAGCCCGTTGAGCCACAGGCACCTAGTCGATGTTTACTGTATTAAATGTGACTAAAGAGGAATAAAAATATAAGTGTTTCCTTCAACTTAAGAGGACTAAACCTGGGTCTACAAGAGAAGCTGTTCTTGTAAGTGCCAATAACCAGGTGAATCCTAAAAAATAAGTGGGAATGAATGCATAGAATGAACATATGAATTATGTATGCAATCAAATTTAAGGCTAGGCAAGACATGATTATAATTAGACTGGGGTGGTATCAGAGAGAAGTGGTTTAATTAATGAAATATTTAAAAGCTAAAACTCTGGTTCAGGGATGGACTAGAAAATGAGAGATGATGGGAAAAGAGCCAGAATCCCAAAGGGGATGTAGTATGAAAGAAGTTATGGGTGGAGGTATAGGAGAAAAATAAATGTGATAAATCCAAGACATAAGACTTAGCTTCCAGCAGTGAAAGGATAAGGAAGAAAGTGATGTGAGAAGCTAGAACAGTCCTCTAGGAATACAGCAGATATTACATAAAACTGAGCTATGAAGAAAATGGTTAAGGTCACATTATATGTGCATTTAACTTTCATGAATTAAATCATATGTCATGGAGGAAAAGGGAGAGGTGAGAAATAATGTGGGTTACAACCCACTATTTTATTAAAGAGCATGTATATTTAGGTATATTAACTAACTACGGTGAAAGCTGAGTGGCTGAAAAAAAGAAGTTCCAAAGAAAACAATTTAAAGAAAAACAAGTGTATCCTCCCTCTTTCTTAATAGTCTAGAACTTGCCAAAGTCATCCATGGTCATTCATTTATAAATAATCCTTATGTCCCTGACAGCTTTACTTCTAAATGAAGTAAAGAGCACTTCTATATATTTATCCTCCTACTACTGAAGATATGAAAGTGGACTCTATTTTATAGTTTGGATGTTTGCCCTCTCCAACTCTCATGTTGATTTTGATCCCCAATGTTGGAGGCAGTACCTACTGGGAGGCTTATGGGTCACAGAGGTAGATGCCTCATGAAGGGCTTGCTGTTGTCCTCACAGGATTGAGTGAGTTTTCCCTTTTAGTTCCCATGACTGCTGGTTCTTAAACAGAGCCTGGCATCTGGCTTCCTCTCTTACCATGGGAACTCGGCACACAATGGCTCCCCTTCGCCTTCTGCCATGAGTGGAAGCAGTCTTACTTCCCCACCAGAAGCAGATGCCCGATCTTTAACTTTTCCAGAAATCAAAATCATGAGACAAATAATTTTTTCTTTACAAATTTTCTGGCCCCCAGTATTTCTTTATAGCAACACAAATGAACTAATACAGACTCATACAAGTAAAGGACAGTAGAGAGGTGGAAAAAGAGTCTACGGTTGGTTCCTGATGCATAATACTCTTAATGATGATGGCACATAAAGACATTTGGAAGAATTTGAAAGTAACAATTTAAAAGTGAGGGTCCTTGCATAAATATTTATCAATGTTACCCAAGTAGATTTCAAGGCAATCTTTTATTAAGGATAAAATCAGTGTTGTTAACAATAGACTAAAAATTCAGTCTCCTATACTACTCACATTATTTTGCATACAAGGCAAATACTCTTATAACAAAGCGACTTAAGTAAAGGGTGACTGAAAAATTCTACATTGGTATTATTCCTTTTCTTAATATCCTATATATGTTCATACATATCTGTTAAAACAAAGTCTTTCACTATATCTTCTGTTTTCAAATACAAATAAATAATGAAGAACCATGGTAAACTGTTCCAAAGTCTATAAAAATTAAAAGCTTCACAAGACTGCTCGCCCCCCCTCCCCCCAACCAAGGGATTGAAAGGTTACAAATCTCATGACTGGCAAAAACTACTATGAAGGAGATAACAGTACCATTGTTTTCAATTAGTATCAAATATTTACTTCAATTGAGGCTTCATCATTTAAATCACAAAGGACAAAATCAACAGATTCTCCAAGTGAGGACAGCATTGGGATAGGTGGTGTGATGGTTAATTTTTATATGCCTGCTTGTCTGGGTCACCAGATGCCCAGATATATGGTTAAACATTGTATCTGAGTGCATCTGCAAGGGTGTTATGGAACAGATTAGCATTTGAATTGGTAAACTAAGTAAAGCAGACTGCCCTTTCCAAAGTGGACGGGCACAGTTCAACCCATTAGGCCCTGAGAGAACAAAAAAGATGTAGTAAAGGTTGAATTCTCTCTGCCCGACCATTTGAGCTGAGACCTGGGCCTCTGCTTGTAGATTCGGACTTAACATGACCAGCTTTCCTGGGACTCCAGCTTCCAGACAGCAGACTGTGAAACTTTTCAGCTTCTATAATCACATGTACCAATTCCTTACAACAAACCTCCTATCTCTATGTAGCTATATCTGCAAGTAGATATATAAATATAGACATATAGATATCTCCTATGGGTGCTGTTGCTTTGGAGAATCCTATTTAATGTATGTGATAATAGTAAAACAACAATATTACTTGATAAGACCCTTCCTAACTAAGAAAAGCTTAGAAAGAATGTTTAGAAAATTAATTTTATGCCTTGGTAGACAGGAGACAAACCTTCTTTCTGAACATGTCAAAGACATAATTCGTGAGTTTAAATAACAGTCAGTCCCTCTGAAGAAAAGCCTGATTTAGAAGAAACTAATAATTAGAAGGGACCTTAAAGATTTTAATTTCTTTTTCACTCATCATCTGCCATCTGTGTACTGACTGAAATTGCTATCTTCTTCTTTTGGAAACTGTTGCCACTTATGCAGCTCTGACATTCAATCTTTTAATTATTTTTATTTCCCTACATTACTGAATGGCAGGAATAGCTATGTATATAAAATATTTTATTTAATTAATTTTTTAATATTTTAATTTTTTTACATATACATGTATTTATTAGGTTTCTACTTTTTGCCTTTACGGTATTAAAAAGGCTTAAAATTTAATAACAATAACAATGTTTATGATAAGGACTAGAAACAAAAACCTTGTAAAGAATGAACAAAGATAAATACATTCAGAAAAATATTTTATTTTAAATAAAAATTGACCCATGTGCCCAACAGACTTACAATCTAACAGGGTAGACACACAGCAAACTTTAACAACTACAATGCTTTGAGAAAGGGAATTATCAGAGGAGCAGCCTCAAAAATTAGCCCAAGAGGTAGTCACTGTGGCTCCCACTTGTAATCCTAGCATTTTGGGAGGCCCAGGCAGGAGGATTGAGGCCATGAGTTTGAGACCAACCTGAACAAGAGCAAGATCTGTCTCTACAAAAAATAGAAAAATTAGCCAGGCATGGTGGCACACACTTGCAGTTTCAGCTACTTGGGAGGCTTAGGCAGGAGGACTGCTTGAACCTAGGAGTTCGAGGTTGCAGTAAGCTAGGCTGAGGTCATAGCACTCTAGCCTGGGCAACAGAGTAAAACCTTGTCTCAAAAACAGAAAACAAACAAACAACAAAACAAAACATGAGAAGGAGAAATGAACCAGGCCCCCTAGCAGGTGAAAGGATGTTTCAAGAAGCAGCAGGTACCAAAAGTAAGGAGGGGTGAAAAGAACATGACACATTCAAGAAGATGTATTCATTAATTCTGTCAACAAGTATTTACCAACTAGTGTGTAACAGACACTTAACTGGGAATTGGGTATTTAAAGGTAGACAAAAACAGGCAAGGACTCATTCCTTTACATTGAGAGCAGCAGATAGACAATAACCAAATAATCACACTGTTTCAGGTATAATTATAAAATAAGGAATTGCATAGAGGAAAAGAAGTCGGTTTTATGATGATGTGAGGACTTATCCCTTGGAGAGTAAGAGATGGCTTGGGAAGATTTCTGTGGGAAATAATTCTTAAGCTAACATCTAAAAGATGAATAAGTAGGAGTTATCTAAGTTAAAAGGAAAGAAATAGATTCCAGGAAGATTGTGACGCAGATGAGGGGAAAAAAAGATAGGTAAGGAATAGTTAATAAGGGCATTGAAAAGTACATTACAGATTTCTGTCTTTATCCTAAAAGTATGAATAGCCATTTTAAGTTGCATTTGTGTCACAGGTTTGCATTTAAAAGGCAAAATATCTATTCATTCTAAAGAGAAACCAGAGTATCAGATTTGACTGATGTAAGATCATTTGACTGTAAGATGCAGGATAAATTGAAACAAGTCAGCAAAATATGTAGGTAGACCCACTTGATGGTCTATACACTCAGTCAACAAACATTTATCAAGTGCCTACTATGTGGCAAGCACTACTGGAGTATTAAAGTATAGGAATAAATAAATGAAAGTCTGTAACTACACAAAATGTATACATTATTTAGGGGGAACAGACAAACCGTCTATAAAGTCAAGGAGTGGTTAAGTGCTATGAAGGAAAACAAAGTAGCGTCACAATGGTGAGTGAGGAAAAGTGCTATTTTTACGTAGGATACTGTAAATCTAAACAACCAATGATGACAGCCTGGAGGCAGACAGCATCAGGGAAAGAAATCAGTGAACTGAAAAGCTGTTTAAAAGGTAAAAAAAAAAAAAGTCGTCTGGTCTTGGAGATGAACTGGTGTAGAGGACATGGAGTGCCCAATGGCCTCTGAGCGAGATGATTTGCAGCTTGGGGGCGTACCCTCGGGCAACTCATCAGCAGGTGTTAGTGGCGGAAAGAGAGCCCAAGCTGTGGTAATCCCTAAGTACTTGGTCATTATCCAATACTCCCCTCACTGGTCTGTTACAGTCTCAATAAATAGCCACTGCAGAGGTTGCTCGGGGCTACCCTGCATTTTTAAGGTTAGCCTGCCTCTTGCAAGCTTGTACTTCTAATCCATGTCACACCTGTTTCCTTTGGGTGACAGGGACAGGGCATTAGGGACCTGACAAACTGGAAATGTAGGATGATGTGGAGTAGAGTGAAAGACAAGTGCTAGGTTAGCAGCTATATGCATGCCATTCCTTAAGGAGAATACAGTGTGAGAAGAGTCTAACAAGTTGTGAAGACTCTAATATCTCATGACCAAGAAGATGAATATCCACAAGGAGTAGAGAGATTCAAGAAGAGCAGCTGCAGGGAAGGTAAGTGTTAGATTATTTTGAAGACTGAGTGAGAAGTGAGAAAATGCAGATATCAAAATCAGACAAGACAATCCTTAAGAAAGGGAAACTATTAGAGACAGAGCAAAAGCTAGAAGGAGACATGGGAGTCAGGGTCATAGCCAAAAGACACATCTAAGTAAGCTTTTTTTTGCAGTTTTTGGCCAAGGCTGGGTCTGAACCCGCTACCTGCGGTATATGGGGCCAGTACCCTACTCCTTTAAAAGCTACAGGCGCCACCCCTAAGTAAGCTTTTGTTTTTGTGTTGCTTGCTCTTTGATTTTCAGATTAGAAAGACAAACCCAAAAGGATATTAAGAGAATAAAACTACATAACAGAATAACGGTCTGAATGAAGTCAGAGAGGATATGGATGTAAGAAAGATCTAACGTGCAGGTGCTTTTCAGAAGGTATACTCCAGTAGGAATTGATAACCCAGGTTTGAAGACTGACAGAGAAAGAGGAATTTAACATAATTCTTAGGTTCACAGCTTAGGTAACTGTATTCATAGTTTTACCACTCATGGTAGGGCAGAAAGTGGTAGAAATAGTTGGGGCTATGAGAAAAAATGGAAGACAAATTTAGGTTTACAAAATGAATATAAGGATTGTTTGATACCGAAGAGGAAGTGGGGCTATCCAGTAGGCAATTAGATATTTCAGAGCTCAGCTTGAGAAGACTAAGTTCATTAGTGTACATAAGCCAAATAAAACTCTTTTTTTTATAAATTACTCAGCCTCAGGTATTCCTTTATAGCAACAAAATGATAAGATAAACCTAATTCTGTCTTTTGGAGTATAATAATTTATCAAAAAAGTTAAAATACTAAGATTTATGAATAAGATTTTTGAAATTAAAATAGCCACTAAGTTAATCTTTTAATGTTTGCTCACTGATTTGTATGTATTCTCACATGACTTTTTCTGAATGAAGAATATTATATTAATAGATACCAAATATAGAATTATGTATAATCCTGAGTATATAAATGGACATTATGTTGCACATTTGAATGCCATATAATTCAACATGCTGCCAAAAAAGAAAAAAAGACCATAAAATTTAGCTGTAGGAAACAAGAAGCAAATGGAAGTTGTGAAGAAAGGGAATGGCAGCCAGGTGTGGTAGCTCATGCCTGGAATTCCAGCACTCCGGGAGGCCAAGGTGGGTGGACTGCCTGAGCTCACAGGTTAGAGACCAGCTTGAGCCAGAGCGAGACCACGTCTATACAAAAACAGCCAGACACTGTGGCGGGTGCCTGTAGTCCCAGCTACTTGGGAGGCTGAGGCAAGAGAATCACTAATGCCTAAGTGTTTGAGGTGAGCTGTGATGGCACTGCACTCTATAAAAGACTAACAGTTTGAGGTTGCTGTGAGCTGTGATGACACTCACTCTACCAAGGGCGACAAAGTGAGACTCTGTCAAAAAAAGAAAAAGAGGGAATGGCAAGATCCAGTATGGGTTTTAGAAAGCCTAACTGGTAATAAGAGAGGATGGGCTGAATCATGAAAGATCCAATAGGGGCAGCGCCCTGGGAGCTGCTGACTAGGCAATTTGAAAGGCAACGTTTAAAGCAGAAGTACAGAAGGAAATAGGTTCAGTATGTATAGGAATAGTGAATAGAATACATAGAGATTAAATTGAATAAATACAAGAGTGTGTCTTCAGTAGACAATCAAGAAGAAGCTTGAAGTTCGGAAGTGGTGTTGTTGAAATTATACGAATGGATGAAATTTCTTCAGGAGTAGGTAAGTATGCATGTGAAGGGAATTCAATAAAAATGAGAAAATATGGAGGAAAACTCCACATTTTAAAGGCAAATGGATAAAAACAGCCAGGAAAGAAACAGGAAGACAAAAATTGATGCTGCAGATGTCAGGTGCATAGTTTCAAGAAAAGGAGAACAGTTGTTTGTCCATTTGGGGTTAATAAAAAAAAGGGAAGAAGGAAAATAAAAAAGAATAGCTTATTACACAGAATAAAGTGTGAAGTTGTTGAGACATATTCAAAAGGTCATCTAGTGACAAAATACAAGATAATGCACTGAGAGAGATAGCAGCCAAATGTTTACCTACATAATAAAGAGCCATGATACTAGTGGTGAAGAGTAAGAGCTCTGAATTTAGAGAGACCTGGGCTGCAATTCCAATTCTGCTATCATGGGCAAGTAAAGCTTTCTAAGTTTCAGGTTTCAACCTATAATGTATAATATATAGTACTGCACATCTTCCTCACAGGATTGTGGGGAGGAATAAACAAGATAATGTAAAGTACTTAAAATAGGCTTGGCACATAGGAAGTAATTGAAAGCTGGCAGCTATTATTATTATTATTTTTTTAAATTTTGCATTCTTTATGATTTTTTTTTTCCAGTGGTAAGACAGAATTTATTTACAGAAAAGAATACAGAAAACACTAAAGCTCCTGGTAGAGTGAGAGAACTCAAGTGGGGAGAGAAAAGCTCTCTCCGTTTCTCTCCCGGTCTTTCCCTGTCTCCCCCTTTAGATTTTGAGTCCGGAGGTATATATAGGTGCATGGGTTTCTTGGCCAGGAAACGAATGAACAGTCCCTTCCCCAGGGGGCAAGGTGAATGAATGTATCAATGAATGGACACAGTCCATTCATGGACTTGAGGCCTAGGAAATTCACATGAAATTGACCTAGGCATAGGAAATGGGGGTTCAACTTTTAGTTCTAAGTGTAAAGTGAAAGAGACACCAAGGCACAGGTGTCTCTTTGGCGGTTGTCTGGCCTTTTTGGCTATT
>CAUYON010057621.1:0-12469 GCA_963573935.1 Arctocebus calabarensis
AGTAAAACTATTAGATGAAAATCAACTAATGTTTTGTGTGAGATTACAATGTTCCACTTAAAAGCAGTTTCCATATACAATTTTACTTAAACACCAATAATCCTAATAAAACAGGTACTCTTACTATTTCTATTTAATATACAGGGAAAGACAAGTAGAGTTACTTGGCCAAGGTCACTGAACCCAAGTAGTCTGAGGTCTGCACTATACATGTTTGAATAGAGCACAAAGAAGAAAGCTGTAAATACATGGTCTTTGTTTGCCAGGAAATGATCACAAAAAGACAATCTACTGGGCAGCGCTTGTGGCTCAGTGAGTAGGGCACCGGCCCCATATACCGAAGGTGGCGGGTTCAAACCCGGCCTCAGCCGAACTGCAAAAACAGAAAAATAGCCGGGCGTTGTGGTGAGCGCCTGTAGTCTCAGCTACTCAGGAGGCTGAGGCAAGAGAATAGCGGCACCATGGCACTCCACCAAGGGCGATAAAGTGAGACTCTATCTCTACAAAAAAAAAGACAATCTACTTATACCAGAGACCAGTATTTCACAATATGGTCAGGAGAATAGAAAAACAAAAAACTTTTAACTGGAATTTGTACCTAGAAAAATTAAACCCAAATAAATGATCAGTAATGTGTCATCTTAGGTAATCACACATAGTTTTAATGGCAATGATCTGCTAACTTTTGATAAAAACAATGAAGCTTTAAAAGATAATTTTAATTCAAAGATGAAAAGTGATCTTGAGAAAAGCAAAACTTTTAATAGTTTTACAAAAATAATCCTCTTTATGAAAATGCGGATATCTTAGATGTGAGGGGTGTCATGTAGTATGGTGGAAAAACTTCCCATACAACTTCGTAAGTGCAGGAAGCACTAGGGACTAAGGTAACACAGTCTCAGACAAGGGGACTTCATGTCCATTCCTCCCACCCCCACCACCAATAAAGACATTTGAGTTCACCAACACCAGAAAGAAACAATGACAGTTTGGGCAAATCAACACAAGACATTGTCTAGACTTCCCATCTAGAAAGATGATTCTCAAAACTTAGTGTGCAGATAAGACTCACAGAGAACTTTTTTAAAATGCAAATTCAGTCTCAAGAATATGAGACAAGTGACCTATACGCACTGTCCCTTATAAATTCCCTGATTATTTTCTGTATTTGCCTATCAAACACTCTATATAGAATATCTTTTTCCTGCCTAATTCTACCTTTCCAAATTATACCCACTTTATTCAAGTTTCATTAACTACATGAAGCTATTTTTGGTTACTCTGGTATTTTCCTCATCTAAATTCTTAGATCATTTATTCTATGATACACAATTTAGCACTTTATAATACGTGGTCTTCCAACAGTCTAATTATTGTCAAAGATGTTGGTCCTGTATTCTAACACATATAGTGAACTTCTTAGAGCAACCTGAATAAAGTTGATCAACAAAGGTATTACCAACTTCTAGTATGGTAAAAAGTATACAATTCTAACTGATTAAAAATATCTGAAGGACTACGTAAGCTAGTATTGATTAAGAGCCTATTAACAAACTCAGCTTGTGACTAACTTCAGGGAATAGCTAGAGTAAATTAAAAAAAAAAAAAAAAAAAAACCTACAAATTTTAACAGCTTTCTGTGGATTGTATTATGGACTCCATGTAATTCATTGAAAAAATCATTTTAAGCATGGTTTACATTACACAGAAATTAACCTAGTTTAAGAGCTATCATGTGACCCAAAAATTTTTGAAGCTTGGTCTATACAGACGCTAAACTCCTCTACCCAATTTTAATCCCTTGTCTGTTAATAGATATACAGGTCCTTAAACATACCTTACCCTGCATCAGCACCTTTTGAGTTTTCTCATAATCCCAAGGAAGTCTTATAGCTTCCTTAAGGTTACGAATCTGCCCTGCCAAGTCAAAGGTATATAAAAATGTATAACACAGATTAAACAAGAATATACTTGAATATGTGTGCTTTGAAAAAGTATACCAGTTCAAATAAGGCTGGAAAACAATAAATCAAAGCTAAATAATTATTTTAATGAAATGACTTCTCAAAGTTCCTAATTTGCTAATACATACTGAAAAAACTATAGGGTATTGGTACCTTGCCTGTAAAGAACTTTTATTAAGTGGAGACAAGCGACAACCTCTGTACACATCAATGTCATTTTTCTCACTTTGGCTCATATTTTTTTCCAGAACTACCCATATAATCATGGAAAAAAGTGTTTGCACCCACACACAAATGTGTATGTATTACCAAATGCCAAGTTTCAAACCAATAATCTAAGCTCTAAACATAAGTAACATAAGTAAACAGAAACAACTCTAAAACAAAAAGGTGGCTCCACATCCTCTGATTGACACATTAATACCTCCTCTTAGATCGTTCTCTGCTCCTATCTCTAGAACTATGCCGACTTCTCTGGTGGCTGCGGCTGCGGCTGCGGCTGCTGGAGCGGGACCTGTGGCGATGGCGTTTCTCCCGAGATTTGGATCGAGTTCTCCTCTTGCGCTCCCGTGACATAGAGCGAGATCGATGTCTGCGATGCTCTCTGGACCTGGATCTATAAGATATGATCTCATGTTTAGCTTTACCAACACCACAATTCTCGTTTACTAAGACTTTTTATTTGAAAAGAAATTATTTTTTAGTAGCCTTATTGCCAATTCTATATTCCCAAATAATCTACCCTAAAATAAATTGTTGGCACATTAATAAAATACATACTGAAATTTCAAAATAAAAATCAAAACACTAATTCTCAGAGGACAATTAGTATTCTATAAATTTACATCAGGAATATATATAAAAAAAGGCAACATGGGAACCACTACTATATATGCCAGGCCTTGCATTATCTAGATGCCTTATGAATTTAATTTCATTTGAATTTTTAAGATTTTAAGCATTCTTTAGAAACTAAGTATGTGCCTGATAGAATGCCCACAATATGCTCCATGAAAGTGTAATTAAAACACAATGAGCCAGTTCTCCATTCAAGTAACACATAATTTAGAAGGAAATAAACATGCAAAAATCATTTTAGAGAACCTAAATTGCAAAAAAAAAAACATATTTCCAATGAGTACACAGAAGAAGGAAAAACATTCTAAAGAAACGTAGCCTCGGCTTGGCGCCTGTGGCTCAACGGGCTAAGGCGCCAGCCATGTACACCTGAGCTGGCGGGTTCGAATCCAGCCTGGGCCCACCAAACAACAATGACCGCTACAACCAAAAAATGGCCGGACGTTGTAGCGGGCGCCTGTAGTCCCAGCTACTTGGGAGGCGGAGGCAAGAGACTTGCTTGAGTCCAGGAATTGGAGGTTACTGTGAGCTGTGATGCCACAGCACTCTATCCAGGGTGACACAGCTTGAGGCTCTGTCTCAAAAAATAAATAAATAAATAATAAAGTAGCCTTAAAATAAAATACATTTTGTGGAGGTTGAGGATGAGAAGAACATGAGCATCTAATGAAAAATAAGGGGGAAGACAGGTGAGCAGCTCTATTGAGACTCACTATAAGAGTGGTGGAAATGTTCTCAATTGGATTGTAGTGATAATTCCGCAACTATAAAATTAACTAAAAATTATGGACTTTTAAAACGAATATGTAAAGTTTACCTCAATAAAGCTGTTAAACTTGTTAAAGTCACTTTAAGAATGTGTTTTCTCATAATTTGATACAGTTAAGTTCGAAAGCACATTATGCAAGTGATAGATTTACCAGCTGAGTTCATTTTTAAATGATTATTTTGTTTATAAATGAAGTTTAAAAGCATTCAGCTTATGTCTGCATTACAGTCAAAGAAAGGTATGTTGTCTTAGACTTAGCATCAACCACAGTTGAATAGAATGTTTCCAAAAAGGAAAGAAGAATATAAACCTCTCTAAATACAAGTTTTTTCAAATGATATTTTAACCATTGTGAACTAGCTATTATGAATCTCTTTCTTTGATTCATATATATATATATATTTTTTTTTTTTTTTTGAGACAATATCTCACTATGTTGCCCCTGGTAGAGTGCTGTGGCGTCACAGCTCACAGCAACCTCAAACTCTTGGGCTTAAGCAATTTCTCTTCCCTCAGCCTCCTGAGTAGCTGGAACTACAGGCACCCACCACAACAACTGGCTATTTTTTGGTTGCAATTGTCACTGTTGTTTAGCAGGCCTGGGCTACGCTCAAACTCGCCAGCCTCAGTGTATGTGGCCAGTGCCCTACTTGCTCTGTCTCTACAAAAAAAAAAAAAAAAAAGTACATTATCTTTTCAACAAAGGGACCTACAAGCTACAAGCTACAAGCACTTAGCCACTGAATCATGCTTTTATCTTTTAAAAAATTCTATATGCATTCCAAAAATATTTATATATTTTTCTGCTCCCAGCATAATTCTCTAGTACCAGTGAGATCAAAGAGCAAACAAAATCAAGTCCCTGGGGGGTCTATACAGATATGTAGGCAGTAAATAAAATACATCACCTACGAATGAGATGGCAAATCTTTGAAGGGTCTGAACAGGCAGTTGACATGATATATTTCATTTCTTTAAAGGGTTGGCTGGCTGGCTGATGTGTAAAATGAGGTGAAAGGAAGTGGCCAAGCACAGAAATAAAGAGCCCAGTTAGAAGGCTATTGTAATATCAAGGTAAAAGGACTAGAACCATAGAATATCTATAAATATATATCTAAAGGTGCACATATCTATAAAGATGTTCTTTGTAAAAGTACATTATCTTGGGAGGCGCCTGTGGCTCAGTGAGTATGGCACCGGCCCCATATACCGAGGGTGGTGGGTTCAAACCCGGCCCTGGCCAAACTACATCAATAGCCGGGTGTTGTGACAGGTGCCTGTAGTCCCAGCTACTCGGGAGGCTGAGGCAAGAGAATCGCCTAAGCCCAGGAGTTGGAGCTGTGTGACGCCACGGCACTCTACTGAGGGTGATAGAGTGAGACTCTGTTTCTACAAAAAAAAAAAAAAAGTACATTATCTTTTCAACAAAGAGACCAGCTTATATTAATGAAGCAGAAAATAAGAGTACCATAATTTAATGTTTCTACTTCTCAACAAGGATCTGAGAAACAGTAATATGAATTAGCTGACACAACTGGTCCCATTTATTAATAACGTTAATTTCTTAGTGTTTTAAGCAAATATACCATTGAAATATTCTAAAAAGTACTAAGGAGCAGGTAACACAAACACAAGGTTGTTTGGTGTGGTTTGTTTTTTGTTTTCATGAAAAATGCTCTACTTTTTAGGGAAAGGTTCTTAGGCAATAGTTACTCTCTCTAGAGGACTCAAAAGATTTCAAAAAGAAAATGTCATCTAAACAAGAATGGTAGGATTTGAAAAAGAATGAGAACAGGCAATTTGGATGGGAATGGCTTCGTGAAGAAAGGCTCAATAACGGGAATAAGAATAGCAAATGAAAAATTAATAATGAAGTAGAACATGTTTCCAATTTTCTCAGACAGAAAAAAATTATCAGCAATTAGCAAAATCTATAAATGTTTCAAAAGCCCCCAAATATTAACACTGAAAGTCAAACGATGGCATTATCTTTTGACTTTGAAGGTCAAAGGTACGTACCCCTTTGAAAAATGCAAGTTTCTGTAATCACTGTTCAAAGGGATGAGCACTAAACTCATATAAAAACTGGAGCATATGTTAAATATTTTAGTCTTCTTCAACTCACAGTGGCCCTCTCAAATTTTTTCTTATATTACCTATATATCTTTTTTTTTTTTTTTTTTTGAGACAGAGTCTCAAGCTGTCACCCTGGAGAGAGTGCTGTGGCATCACAGCTCTCAGCAACCTCCAATTCCTGGGCTTAAGCGAGTCTCCTGCCTCTGCCTCCCAAGTAGTTGGGACTATAGGCACCTGCCACAACGCCCGGCCATTTTTTGGTCGCAGCCATCATTGTTGTTTGGCGGGCCGGGGCTATGAACCTGCCAGTTCAGTTTCGTGGCTGGCGCCTTAGCCTGTTGAGCCACAGGCGCCAAGCCTTACCTATATATCTTATCTTCATGAGTGTCTTCTGACTTTTAAGTATCTTTTCAGTTTCTCCTCAAATAACAATGCTGAAAATTGAGCCCCAAAACAGAGACTATTTTATTGTCTCACTCATTTTATTTATTTATTTATGTATTTATTTTGGAGACAAAGCCTCAGGCTGTTGCCCTGGGTAGAGTGCTGTGACATTACAGCTCACAGCAACCTCCAACTCCTGGGCTCAAGCAAGTCTCCTGCCTCTGCCTCCCAAGTAGCTAGGACTACAGCACCCCCCACAACGCCTGGCTATTTTTTGGTTGCAACCATCCTTGTTGTTTGGTGGGCCTGGGCTAGATTCGAACCTGCCAGCTCAGGTGTATGTGGCTGGTGCCTTAGCTACTTGAGCCACAGGTGCCGAGCCTATTTATTTATTTTTTTGAGACATAGTCTCACTCTTTGGCCCTGGGGTAGAGTGCCATAGCATCATCATAGCTCACAGCAACCTCAAACTCTGGGCTCAAGTGATTCTCCTGCCTCAGCCTCCCCAGTAACTGGGACTATAGGTACCTGCCACAATGGCTGGCTAGTTTTTCTATATTTAGTATAGACAGGGGTCTCCCTCTTGCTCAGGCTGATCTGAAGTGATCCTCCCATCTCAGCCTCTCATAGTGCTAGGATTACAGGTATGAGCCACTACACCCGGTCAAATGTCTCATTAATTTTTACAAGACATTTAATCTATAAAAACTACCTTTGAAAAACACATGCTTCACTACTTACTTACACCTGTCTTGTGTAATACCTACCTTTTGGGATTCTTGCTATGTGATCGGGACCTAAAAAAAGAATACCCATTTTTAGAAAAATAACCATAAATAAATCAAAAACCATGTGCTAGTACAATGTGCTGCTAAATTATATTATTCTTGATTACTAATTTTTATATTAATGTTACAAATACAAAGCATATGCTAATGCCCATAAAGTTTTCCAAAATGCACCGCAAACTCTACAGATGTCTCCACATTGCCAGGGCTCCCTTAACTCAGAATACTCAGTTTTTTGTTTTTTGTTTTTTTGAGACAGAGTTTCATTTTGTCACCCTCAGTACCCACACTTCCTCTACTTTCTCTTCACATACAAATGTGAAAGTACAATCCTTCAAAGATTTTTGTCCTCATTTGACTGTCGCCTCAGCAGAATCTTAAACTGAGATTTCCAATGTTACTTAAAATGTCATTTATTTCAAGTGAAAGTTTTCTATTATTAAAACAACACCATTTATATTGTCTTAAATATTAGAATACTGTGCAATATTCCCATAAAGTTTTAATGTACATAAAAGAGAAAGACCTAGTCTCATACTACATGTATAAACAGTTTTAATTAGCTTAAGCACATCTGCCAACTCTGAAGATTCAGATATATGTAGTAAGACTAAGGGAAGATTGCAAATTAGAACTACAGGCAAATCCTTTGATAAGGATCATCCTAAAGTTGTTAAAGAAGTTCATCCTAAAGTTCATCCTAAAGTTGCTAAAGAAGTTATAAAGTTACAAAGAATGTTACCATCATTATGCTATGCAACTATTGTTGGCACTGGGTAAAAAGTGACTCAAAAGAATGTTAAGACATTCTAAATATGAGTAATTATGATTTGATCAGTTAATGAATACTAATAATATAAGCAGAATGTGTACATTTAGCCACTATTAAATTAATGGAATTTTTATGGTTTATGGCTCCTAGAATTGAGGAAATGAAAAACCAAAGTAAGATGTACAAAAAGTAATGGAACAAAAAAACTCTGAAACTTTATATCAACATGTGTAATATGCATCATAAAAACAAAAATAGTTCTATGCCAATGTGGTACAAATCTAGCCCAATCTTAAAAAATTAGAAAGCTAGAAAAAGGTTTTTTTATAAATTTTACAAGACAACGATATGAGGCATTCTTTATTTACTCTTTCACACATTTTGAAGGAAATCACCTTCAGGAAAATGATCTCAAGAGTTAATATATTTGTGTAATTATTAATACATACTTGTATAATCTGCATGGTAATATTTTTTAAGTCAGCAAAAAGCTCATGTGTTGCATAACAAATTTATTAATAACTAATATTTTATATCAATCATATCTTTTTCTAGAAACAAGGAGATTCAACTTCAAATACTAGGACCATTGCTTCATACCTCCTCAGCTTCTCCCTTTCTTCTCTCTCCCTTTCTTCTCTTCGTTTCAGGCGTTCTTGGTTTCTTTTCTCCTGCTTCTCAGCTACAACTCTCTTAAAAATGATAATAATAAATGAGAGGTATATTTATTGGGTCCAACCTTAATTAGTTTTACCCTTAATTTTTGCCACATCTGGTTTCCAATACAGTACAATTACCATCAAAATCTATTTAAGGATGGGTGTGGAATAAAAACTATCAAGTACAATGAATACTATTCTGGTGATGGGCACACCAAAAACCCTGACTTAAGCATTATACACAATATCGATCGACTCAGCGCCTGTGGCTCAACGGGCTAAGGCACCAGCCAGGTACACCTGAGCAGGCGGGTTCGAATTCAGCCAGGGCCCGCCAAACAATGATGGCTGCAACCAAAAAATAGCCAGGCGTTGTGGCCGGTGCCTATGGTGTGCCTCCCAGCCACTTGGGAGGTGGAGGCAAGAGACTCGCTTGAGCCCAGGAGTTGGAGGTTGTTGTGAGTTGTGATGCCACAACACTCTATCCAGGGTGACAGCTTGAGGCTGTCTAAAAAAAAAAAAAAAAAAAAAAGATATTGATTTAGACCACATGCACTGGGGCTGGTGGGTTTGAACCCAGCCCGGGCCTGCTAAACAACAACAACAAAAATTGGGCATTGTGGTGGGCACCTATAGTCACAGCTACTTGGGAGGATGAAACAATTGCTTAAGCCCAAGAGTTTGAGGTTGCTGTGAGCTGTGATGCCACAGCACTCTACCAAGCATGAAATAGTGAGACTCTGTCTCAAAAAAAAAAAAAAAAAAAAAAAAGGCGTGGGGCCTGTGGCTCAAGAGGCTAAGGCGCCGGCCACATACAACTGAGCTGTCGGGTTCGAATCCAGCCTGGGCCCACCAATCAACAACAATGGTTGCAACCACAAAATAGCCAGGCATTGTGGCGGGTGCCTATAGCCCCAGCTACTTGGGAGACAGAGGCAGGAGACTCGCTTGAGCCCAGGAATTGGAGGTTGCTGTGAGCTGTGATGTTACAGCACTCTACCCAAGGCGACAGCTTGAGGCTCTGTCTCAAAAAAAAAGGCTATCCACGTAATAAAAACACTTGTATTCCTTAATTAATATTCTGAAATAAAAAACAAAATAAATCTGTTTAATAGCAATTCAATTTGAAATTTTGCCAGGTATAATTACTAAGCTTACAAAAAATCTGTTTTTGAAAATCTTTCCTCCTTTTCTAGAAAATTTCATGTTTCTCCATGATTTCTTCTTCCTTTTTTTAAATTTCAGAATATGAGGGTACAAATGTTTAGGTTACACTTTTTTTTTTTTTTTTAAAGAGACAGAGTCTCACTTTGTTGTCCTTGGTAGAGTGCCATTTCCAATACAGTACAATTACCAGGGTTGTTGGTGTGCCCATCACCAGAATAGTATTCATTGTACTTAACAGTTTTTATTCCACACCCATCCTTAAATAGATTTTGATGGTAATTGTACTGTATTGGAAACCAGATCACAGCTCACAGCAACCTCCAACTCCTGGGCTTAGCAGATTCTCTTGCCTCAGCCTCCTGAGTAGCTAGGACTACAGACGCCCGCCACAACACCCAGCTATTTTTTGTTGCAGTTTGGCCGGGGCCAAGTTTGAACCCACCAGTACCCTACCCAATGAGCCATAGGTGCCTCCAGGTTACACTATTATTTCCAAGGTAAAGTTCAAGATGTAGTTGAGCCCTTCACCCAGGGAATTAGGCTGTATACGCTTATATTGTGCATATTAGGTGAGAACTGGCCAATCCCCCCCACCCTTTTCCTCCTCTCCTCCTCACTTAAATATACTTGTGTTTTTCTTTCACATGGGCATGTGGGTTGTTTATATATTGGTTTCATATTGTATTGAGTACCTGGATCCTTGCTCTTCTATTTTTGTGACATTTTATTAAGAGGAACCTGTTTCAACTCCATCCAGGTAAATACAAGAGATGTAAAGTCTCCACCCTTTTTATGGCTGAAGAGTACTCCATGGTATACATACACTACAGTTTGCTAATACATTCATTTCCATGATTTCTTAAGGACATTTCAAAATTACAAGATTTTTCTCCTCTGAATGTTTTCCAGCATTATTTTGTATTTTTAAAAGAACATTTACCATTACAAATCACTATGAATTTCTATGCCTTGTGATTTCTAATATGGAAATGTCTTTTGCCACTTCCAATCACCATCCTGATGCTGCTGCTTTTAAAGATATAACTAAAATGCTAGAGTCCTATTGTTAGGTCTTTATCTGCACAGATTCCCAGGTAGGTAACACATCTGAGTTTTAACTCAGAGCCCAACAACCACTTGTTGTAGTAAAACTCATTTTGACTTTTTTTTTTTTGAGACAGAGCCTCAAACTGTCACCCTGGATAGAGTGCTGTGGCATCACAGCTCACAGCAACCTCCAATTCCTGGGCTCAAGCCAGTCTCCTGCCTCCACCTCCCAAGTAGCTGGGACTACAGGCACCTGCTACAACGCCCGGACATTTTTTGGTTGCAGCCATCATTGTTGTTTGGCAGGCCCGGGCTGGATTTCAACCCGCCAGCTCAGGTGTACGTGGCTGGCATCTGAGCCCACTGAGCCACAGACACCAAGCCTGACTTTTTTTTTTTTTTTTGAGACAGAGTCTCAAGCTATTGTCCCGGATAGAGTGCTGTGATATCAAAGCTCACAGCAACCTCCAACTCCTGGGCTCAAGAGATTCTTCTGCCTCTGCCTTCCAAGTAGCTGGGACTACAGGCACTCGCCACAATGCCTGGATATTTTTTGGTTGCAGCCATCATTGTTGTTTGGCGGACCAGGGCTAGATTCAAACCTGACAGCTCAGATGTATGTGGCTGGAGCCTTAGCTGCTTGAGCCACAGGCGCCAAGCCCAAATTCCACATTATTTTAAATGTCAAGCTATACATAGCTACAGCAGGGCTAATTCCAGAGCTAATTATTACTGATACATAGAAAGTGATTGCCCATTGTTTCATCTTTGAGTCAGTTCTCAATCCACAAAAGAACACTACAGTGCCACAATTCTTAAAAAGCTACCCCTATCAGATAACATACTGGCATTAGTAATTCCTGTTTTCTTTCTTTCTTTTTTTTTCTGAGACAGAGCCTCAAGCTGTCACCCTGGAGAGAGTGCTGTAGCATCACAGCTCACAGCAATCTCCAATTCCTGGGCTCAAGCTAGTCTCTGGCCTCCACCTCCCAAGTAGCTGGTACTATAGGAACCTGCCACAATGCCCGGCCATTTTTTTTTTTTTTTTTTGGTTGCAGCTGTCATTGTTGTTTGGCGGGCCCGGGCTGGATTCAAACCCACCCCCTCAGATGTACGTGGCTGGCACCTTAGCCCGTTGAGCCATGGGCGCCGAGCCTCCTTTTTTCTTTTTGAGATAGGGTCTTGCTCTATGTCCCTAGCTAGAGCACAGTGATCTGATCATAGGTCACTGAAACCTTAAATTCCTAGGCTGCAAAGTCTACTGCCTTGGTCTCCCCAGTAGCTGGAACTACAAGTGCATGTGCCACCATGCCCAGTCAGTTTTTCTATTTTTTTGTAGACTCAGTCTCCTTGAGCAATCCTCTTGCCTTGGCCTCTCAAAGTGCTAGGATTGAAGGCCTAAGCCACCACACCCAGCCTGACTGGAATAGGTAATAACCTAAGTACTTTCTGATACGGTGACAAAAGTAGAAAAGAAAGCTTAGAGGTTCTACAAGCTTGTTACTCAGTGAAGAATAGCAAAATATTTCATGTTAATATTGTGTTTTTTCCAAATCTTCCTACAAATATTATATTAACATTACATTGATTTTATTAAAAAAAAACCAAGGTAAATTTCAGAGGATTTGTATCAATTAATTAGTTTAGAAATGAGTTTGAGAGCTTCCTAATTCAGCATACTATCCAACATAAAATGCTACCTCCTAAAATAATAAGATTCTTAATAGATACTAAACATAACTGAATCATAGTTAAGAATATTATACAAAAAAGGTAACTAATATAACAGAGCAAAAAACAAGTGGTTAAAAAGAATAAAGTGGGGACATTATTTACCAACGTACCTTTAATTCTTCAAGCTTCTCTCTTATTTCAATAAATCCCAGGTGCAGTTTACCCCCAAAATGATCAGCCAATCGTCTGTCATTATCATGAAGACCTAAATAGGCAGAGCAGACTTCACAGACTCGAAGCTTCTGCTGTTG
>CAUYON010057625.1:0-54710 GCA_963573935.1 Arctocebus calabarensis
GTCTGTGAACAGACTTTTTCCAGAATGAAACATCTGAAATCTCCAACCACATCTAGACTAACTGATGCACACTTGCATCACTTGTTACAACTAGCAGTGACATATATGGAACCGGACATTGACCATCTCATTAGCCAAAAGCAGGGCGGCCCATAGTTCCCATTGAAATACTGGTAAGTTTGTTGATTTAACTTTATTTGTTCTTCATTTTAAATATCGTATTTGTTCCCATTTTATTTTTTACTTCAAAATAAGGTATGTGGAGTGTGCATTGGAATTTGTTCATAGTTTTTTTTAATTTTTATTATAATTGTGTACATTGGTGCAATCATGGGGCACAATGTGCTGACTTTATATAGAATCTGAAATATTTTCATTGAACTATTTAACATAGCCTTCATGGCCTTTTAATCACTATATGAAGACATTTATATTCTACATTTAGTAATTTTCACTTGTACCCTTGTAAGATGCATCGTAAGTGTGATCCCACCAATCACCCTCCCTCCATCCATCCTCCTCCATCCCCTCCCTTGCCCTTTTCCCCATTTCTTGTGCTATAACTGGGTTTTAGCCTTCATTTGAAAGCTATAGACTAGCTTCATAGTAGGTCTGAGTACATTGGATACTTTTTCTTCCATTAAAAATTCCACTTCTAAGTTTATTTCTGCATCAATTCTATCAAACCCATTTGGAGTTGTGGGGGGAGGTCCTTCAAGCAGAATTGTTTCCGTTTTGTATGTTTTGGGTAATAATATACACTGATGCTACATTACCTGCAGAGGAAAGGAGAAGAGGGGTAAAAGTGAAGATTATGCTCAACTGCAAGTAACAGAAACTAAGAGAAAAGGGGTTTTTTTCCCCCTCATGCAGCAAGAAGACAGGATATGGACAGCTGAAGGCTCATACCCAGGGTCCTTCTATCTTCCTGCTCTTCATCCTTTTTAAGCTTCAGAGTATGGCCACATGTACTGCACACAGCAAAATACCAAGGGCACCATTCACATTCTGCTGTATCTGAATATCATGGAATTGCACAGTGCGTGTTTTACTGCTTATGGTTGCAAGGTGGCTGCTGAATCTTCAGGCAGTCCACCAAAGTTACAAAAAGGAAAACAATCAGGGGTGAGGAGCTCTGTTACTAATAAAAAACAGCAGTCAAAAAAAAAATCTTCCAACTTTCCCATGGCTACTACTAGGTAAAAAGGAGTCTAGAGAGGTAAGAATTAGCTGAGAAAAAAGGTTTCCCTGAGCAATATAAGAGGTCCCTTGATTAATAAACAAGGGGAGAATAACTATTAAGTAGGTGACTGGCAGTGTCTTCTAAAGAAAGCCTGCACCAGATAGTTGACAGATTCATAAAGAGGGTTGATGTGAGAAAAGAAATTGAGGAAGGGTGGGTATTTCAGAGACTTTGGAAAAGGTCAAGACCAGTAAAAATTAATTATTCGAGTCAATGGGCCAAACCTAAGAAGGCATGTTAAACCGCAAATTCCAGAGGGGACTTTGATAGGACTTAAACTCGGTATAGTTCTGCTTCCCGCCAACAAGGTCAGCAGGGACAAGCCTGAACTTCCCACCTAAAACAGCCAAAGGGAAAGAAAAGACAAAAAGAAAGTAAACAGTCCAAGACACATAAAATAATAACTTGAATGACACTTAACGTCAGGTAACAAAAGATAGTGATACCAGAGAGAGGAGAGATAAATCACATGAACCCTTTCATTGCCATTCCTTACTGCCATGAGAGATTTTCCAGGATACAATGTAAGAAGGCGGAACCCAGACAGAACCTGGTATGATGCTCAGGGTTAAGAAATAGAACTCAGAGACTAAGGCAGCTTTAGTTCACAGGGAACCTACTGGAAAGGAGAGAGCTGCACAAAAATAAAACTCTGGAGATTTAGAGAGGATACCCTTTGGATATTGGGCCGAATATTGATCAGCACATGCGTGTAAGAAAACTACGTGATATGAGAAAAAAAAATCCAAAAGAATTGGGATAATAGGGCTAGGAATGGTGTCCATTCCCTACACCCAGATTAAAAACCTCTGATTTATGAGACATTAAAAATGAGTACACAGAAGTATCTTGCCTCAATAATGAGGAATAATCACCCCAAGATGGGCACTGGTCTGGTCCTGATTAACAAATATTAAAAGTAAGATCTGATAGGATAAAACTTTTCAAACTAATTTAACTGTGTCCCATAACAAAGCTGAAGAATATTTATAGGATTACAAAGATAGGCAGTGCCTAACATGCATAATTCATAATGTCTGACATCCAGTAAAAAATTACAGACATGTAAAGAAGTGGAAAAGTATGACCCATAGTGAGAAAAATAAACAATCAAACTAACCCAACACTGACTCAGATGTTAAAATCAGCAGGTGAGAACATTAAAATAGTTGTAATAACTCCATTCAGAATCAAAAAATCTAAATGGACTTGGGAAATATAAAAATATATGTTGACATCATGAGACAAAAACTAAAATATATGGAATTAAAAATATTAGGTAGGATTAACAAGACATGAGACATGGCAGGAGAAAAGATTAGTGGACTTGAAGACAGAACAAGAAAAATGATCAAAAATGAATTAAAAAGAAAAGATCATTTAAAAATATTAGCAGTATACCAGTGAGCTCTGGATGAACTCAAACAGTCAGATACATGTGTAATTGAATTCCTGAAAGGAAGGAATGGGGGGATAAAAATATTTGAACAAGGATTACAGAACCAACATTTCTGAGCTAGTTTAGATAGGAAATTGTGATGAAAGCAAATTGGAATAAGCAAGAACCTTGCTTCAATTATTCACATAGTGATAGTACATGTTTAATAGATCAATGAGCCCACTCAGAGGTTCAGGAGAAGGGTTGTGGAAGCATAGCACTCAGGTCTTTTTTCCTTTTCAGGAAGAGTTGAGTTTATATTTTCTTGTTTAACATTGAACACCCTCATCTTAACCATCTCATTTTTCAGAAATAGGGCATTTCCATGCAATGTGTGGAACACTCGCCCGACCCTCCCTTCCCTTGCCTTGGGGGTCTCCATACTACAATAAGCAGCACAGACATTAGTTCATCCTTCTGGGTCCCTTCCTTGTTCTTTCTGCTATAATACTAGCTGACCCTATTCTGTGGAAGGAATACTCAGATTACAGTGACTTTTGCTCATCTATGGCTGTATTCTCTCAGGCTGGTGTGTTACTCAGGGTAGGCTAGGTTTTGTTGCAGTAAAAACAAAGCCCTAAATTCCAATGAACTGATATAGTAAAGTTTACTTTTTTCTCTGAAAGTCTATTCAGATATGTCACTGGGGAAGTCTCTTCCAAGTTCATTAGGGATCTAGTCTGCTTACTTTTTGTGGCCAACTCAACTGATATAGTTTTGGGTTTGTCACTGCAGGGGAAGCAAAAGATGGAGCGTTATATGGAGATTTCTGCTGTCTCAGTTTGGAAGGGACACACACACCACTACTCTTCATCTACTGAACAGCATCAGTCAATGCCTGGTGCGTGGGGCTGGAAGGGTAGTCTTTCATGTTCCCTGGAAGACAAAAAAGAGGAGCCATATAGAGAAAAGCAATGATAAATTCAAACAGAGCAGTGTTCCTTGAATTATGCACACAGAATGCAATTTGGGGGATGTTAAAAACTCAACTTTGTTGATCATAGCTGTGTACATTAGTTCAATCATGGGGTACAGTGTGTGGGCTTCACATGCAATCTGAGATATTTTTATCAACCTGATTGACATAACGTTCATGAGATTTTCTTGTTTACTATGTGAAAACATTTTTGATCCGTATTAAAAAAAAACTCAACTTTGTAAAGTGTTTTTTAAAAGTTGTATGGCATATGTGTTAAGAGCTCTTATCTTGTGACCACATCACATGCCTTTGGTCCTCCAGATTTCAGCACTGCAGTAGCAGACTGTTCCACACATCAATGTTGCATAATAAGAGTGTGTCCCATCTTCTCTCCATGAGCTAATCAACTCAGAAGTGCGCACAAAAACCTGCCAAACAACGAATGGTATGAGTCGGTGGTTAAATGATGCCTCAGCCTTTCTATCCCCCAGTAGGATACTGCTGTGATGCTTTCTACATGGATTTTTAGGGGGTCCCCAGTGAAACTGAACCTTAATTGTCCAAAGTAGTAATTAGTTCATTAATACACTTTGGTTGGCTTTCTCCCTAGCGTGCTTCACTTTTTTTCCATTTTTTGTTTCCTGAAATCTTTTCTCAATAAATGAACTATGCCCAAGTCATTGTCATAGGTCCCCTTTTAGGGGCAAAAAAGCTAAGATATGTGGTAAAATAAATTTGGAACATATTGGGTTAACTGTATTTAGTTAACATGTTTTCTTTGTTACAGGATTTTCAAAGTCTTTGATATAACTTCATTATGACCCTTCAAACAGGGCATATATAAATTAAAGCTTTCTTACCTCAGATTTTTAAACTTTTATTCCCCAAGTCAACTTTCAGACTAGCACTCCATGAAACATGTGGTTGGCATGTCTGATCCAAAGTTTTCTTATAACTGTTTTTAGATTGAATAAATAAAATTAATTTTTAAGGTATAGAAGAGTAGGTGGAAGAAAGAAAAGGATTTTAAAATGTATCGGAATAGAAACACCTCATTTGGTTCCACTAAGAAGAAAGAATTGGCCCAACGAGGAGATGTCCAGTGGCCACCCCTACGAGAAGGCATTAAGTGGTCAAACATTTCCTGAAAAACTTTACTTAAGTTTCATTGGTGGATGGTACCATATGCTCTTTAGCTGAAAAGAGAAATCTGCTCCCTCCCCTTAATTACTGTGCTGAATGGTGAAATTAAACCCAGCAGGTAGACACCTCCTATATAGATTTCTGGAGCTATTGCAAGCTCTGGTTAATTGTGTCAGCCTATAAAGGCTGTTTAACATAATTAATCTTACTCTGTGATTACCCTGAGGAGAAAGATGTTCTGGATGCACAGGTGGAATGTGGTGACTGAGTGATGGTGTCTGTCTCCAAGTGCAAAGCACTGTGGGTGGGAGGAGCCCTGAGAGGTAGAGCCAGCGTCATTTGGGTGATCATGGAACTGGGCTTCATGGGCCGGGAGAAGAGAGGACAAGAGGCGGTTTGTAAGCCAGTGTCTGATGTGCCTGTATGTCTTGTTGCGTGACCGGAGACGCGAGGGGCTATAGCTTTACCTCAGGTGTAGATCTGCAATGCAATGTTAAGGGCACAAGAAGTAGGCTACACACTCTGTTGTGGCATGTAGCAAATTAACTTTATTTCTGACTACCTTATATACTTTTGTAGTCATGTGCACACTTAAATCTGTGATTTACAGTATTCATAATTTGACTTTAAACTTAAGTGGCAGATAGCCTGTCCCTGAAAACAGCACAATACTCTTTTACTTTTAGGTCTTAAAAAATCTACATAAAATAAGAGAGACAGAGCTATAGAAGAACTATTTCCTCATGTACTTAACAAGTTAACCTTAAATGGGTCTTTGACTTTGTTTCTTCACAGTGCTAAGATCTTTAGGCATGCCTCTGGGCCAAGCCTCCAGGCATGAACCTAGGAGACAATGGCTGCAAAAACTTCAAAGTATCTGTTCCCGGATAACCAGAAAACAGTCTTTGTGTTTGCCTCAGGGTTGCCCAAATCTATTGCTTTTTCTGTGAAGGCAAAAGCCAGTTTAACCCATTAGTGGCTTGCTCAAATGAGAAGTACATGAGACATACATGTGGGGATTTCTAACCCCACACTCTGTGAGGCACATAGACCACATTTTATTAATCCGCTCCTGGATTAATGGGCATTTGGGTTGATTCCAAATCTTTACAGTTGAGAATTGTGCTGCAATGAACCTTTGAATGTGTGTGACTTTTTGCTAGAACACTTCTTTTCCCCTGGGTACTCAGTAGCGGGATTGCTGGATCAAACAGTAGGTCTACTTCTATTTCTTTGAGGTGTTTCCAAACTGTTTTCCATGGAGGTTATAGTAATTGGCCATCCCACAAAGAGTGTGTACGCATTCTTTTCTCTCTGCATCTAATCTCGCTTTCATTGTTTTGGGGCATTTTAATAAAAGACATCCAAACAGGGGTGCAACGGTATCTCAGTGTAGTTTTAATCTGCATTCCCCTGACAGTCAGTGAAGTGGAGCGCTCTTTCATATGTTTGTTGGCCATTTGTCTATATTGTTTTGAAAACTTTTGTTCATGACTTCACCCACTTTTTAATGGGGTTTCTTGTTTTCCTCTTGCTGATTTACTTGAGTTCTTCATGGATTCTAGTTGTTATCCCTTTAACAGATGCATAGTTTGTGAATATTCTCTCCCATTCTGTAGGTTAAACTGATTTTTCCTTAGCTGTGCAGAAGTTTTTTAGTTTAATCGAATCCCATTTATTCCTTTCTGATGTTGATATGTTGACCATTGATGTCTTATTCATAAATTCTTTGCATAGACTGATATCTGTTAACTGTCACACTAGAAAGAAAAATGCCTTGGGGCTGTGCTGTTTTATTAGGTTAAGCTGAGTCAAAAGACGTGTGACTTTTGAAGGCTTCACAAGGCCCCAAGCTCAAAACCTGTGTAAGTTAAATGCAACTCCCATGGCAGTTAATCAAACAGTTTTTCCTACACTTCCTCTAGAATTCTTAGGGTTTTAAGCTTTACATTTAAGTCGTTTATTCATCTTGAATTAATTTTTGTGAGTCCTATTTCATTACTCTGCATGTGGCTATCCAGTTTTCCGGCACCATTTAATGAATAGGATTTCTTTTCCCCAGTATATATTGTTGCCTATTTTGTCAAAGATCACAGATCAGTCGGCTGAAGGTAGATGGTTTTACATGTGAGTTCTCTGTTTGTTTCATTGGTCTATGTCTCTATTTTTGTACCAAGACCATACTGTCTTTTTTACTATAGCCTTGCCGTATAGGTTGAGATCTGATAATGTGATGCCATCAGTATTTTTTTTTTTTTCTTGAGATTGCTTTGGCTATTCAGGCTCTATTCTGGTTCCAAGTGAAACACAGAATTATTTTGTCTAGATCTGTGAGGTATGATGTTGGTATTTTGATGGTAATTGCATTAAAATCTATAAAATCACTTTGAGTAGTATGGATGTTTAAACAATGTAGATTTTGCCAGTCCACGACCATGATGTGTTTTGCCCTTGGTTTGTATCTGTGATTCCTTCCCTTGGTGCTTCATGGTTCTCCTTTGAGAGATCTTTCACCTCTTTGATTAAATATTTTCCCAGGTATTTTATTTCATTTGTAGCTATTGCAAATGATATTTAGTCATTGATCTGTCTCTTGGCTTAACTGTTACTGGTGTACAGAAATGGTACAAATATACACATGTTGATTTGGTATCCAGAAACTTTGCTGACTTTATTGATAGATTTCAGGAGTCTCTTGATGGAGTCTTTGGGGTTTTCTAGCCATAAGATTATGTCCTCAATGAAAAGTGACATTTTGACCTCCTCTTTCCTGGTTTGAAAATACCCTTCATTTCTTTGTCTTACCTGATTGCTCTGCTAGAAATTCCAGACTATGGTGGTTGACTACTAAGTTGAATAGTAGGGGTGACAGTGGGCACTATTGTCTTGTTCTAGTTCATAGGGGGGATGTTTCCAACTTTTCACCCATAAATTATAATGCTGGCTATGTGTTTGTCATATGTGGCTTATATAATTTTGAGACATGTTCCCTGTATGCCTGGTCTTGAGGTGGTTTGTAATCCCACAAGTTTGGTGGATTTTTTTAAGTGCTCTTTTTTTTTTTTTTTTTGCAGTTTTTGGCCAGGACTGGGTTTGAACCCACCACCTCTAGGATATGGGGCTGGCACCCTACTCTTTTGAGCCACAGGCGCCACCCTAATTGCTTTTTTCTTTACACTCCTATTGAGATGATCATGTGGTCTTTGTTTCTTTGTCTGTTTATGTGCCGAGTTATATTTATTGGTTTCCATATGTTGAACTATCCTTGCGGCACTGCTTGATGCCCATGTGGTGCCAGTGGACTTTTTTTTTTTTTATGGTGCTGAATCAAACTGGTAGTATTTTATTGAGGATATTTGGATCTATATTCATAAGGGATATTGTAGTTCTTTTGTCATTGTATCTTTTCTTGGCTTTCCTATAAAGGTGGTCCTGGCTTCATAGAATGAGTTAAGGAGACTTCCTCCTTCTCAATATTATAAAATAATTTCTGTGATATGTGTAGCAGCACTTCCTAGCAGCTCTTCTTAGTAGATCCAGTAGAATTTAGCTGTTAATCCACCTGGTCCAATGATGATGATGTTGTTAGGAGGTGTCTTATTATTGTTTTGAATTTACAGCACACTATAGATCTCTTCGGGATTTCTGTTTCTTCCTCACTGAATCTTGGTAGGTAGCATGTTTCTAGGAATTTGCCATTCCCTCTGTTTTCTAGTTCATGGCATAGAGATTATCATTATCATAGAATAATGTTTTATATTTCTGTAATGTCTTCATTTTTGATTGAGCTTATTTGTGTCCTGGCTCTTCTGTTCTTGCTTAATCTACCAATTTCATTTATCTTTTCAAAGATGTCTGTCAATTTCATTTATCTTTTCAAAGAACCAACTATTTGTTTCATTGATCTTTTCCATCATTTTGTGTTTTATGTTTCATTTAGTACTCCTCTGATCTTCATCATTTCTTTTTTTCTGCTGCCTTAGAGTTTAGTTTTTCTTCCTTTTCCTCTTCCTTGAGGTATGATCTTTCTGTCTTTTTGCTGTAGTAATTTAAGATTATGAATTTAACCTTAAGGAATTTTTTTCAGCTATCTCCCATAGATTTTTATAGCTTGTATCCCTTTGTCATTCAGTTCAAAGAATCTTTTGATTTCCACCTTACTTTCATTCTTGATCCAGGAGTCACTTAAATTTCCATGACTTTGTATAGAATTGAGTGTTTCTATTGTGATTTATTTCTAGTTTTATTCTGCTGTCTTCTGAGAAAATACATGGTATAATTTCAGTTTGTTAGGAAATATTGATTGTCATTGTATCCATGATCGAAGAAATAACCAGTCTTGGAGAATGTCCCATATGCTGCTAAAAAGAATATACAGTCAGTAGTTTTGGGATAAAATGTTCCTTAAATGTTTGTTGGTTCCATTTGGATTCTGACTAAGTCCATTCTTTATTTGTTTTGTGTTTTTCTATTTTGTCAAGTTCTAACTGTGGGGTGTTGAGGTCCTCAGCAGTTACAGTGTAGTTCTTTATTTCTTTGCTTATCTCTAGTAAAATTTACTTTATGTGTCTTTTGTGTTAGGCACATATATATTATAATTGTTATGTCTTCTTGCTTAATTGCTCTCTTTACCATTATATGAGGACCTTCTTAATCATCCTTTACCTTTATTACCTTAAAGTCAATTTTATCTGATATCAGAATGGCTACACATGTTCTCTTTTGATTTCCATTTGTATGTTTTTTCAGCCTTTTATATTGAGACTGTGTGCATCCTTGTGTTTCACGTGTGTTTCCTGGAAATAGAGGAAAGTTTGGGTGTCTTTTCTCATCCATTAAGCAAGGCTTTTGAGGGGAGTATTCATTAACATGATGTGATAGAACTGATATGTGGAATGTTGATCTGTTCATTTCTTGGGTACTTTGTTGCTTTGTTTTCCCCCTTGTGATATTGTTTTATAAAAGTTTTGAATTTGGATGTTACTTCCACTAATGTTACACTGGTGGGTATCTGTTGTACTGATGCATATATAATGCTGCTGTATTTCCCATAGGGCAAGTCTGGTAATGGCAAATTTCCTCCTATTTGCTTATCTGAAAACAACTTAATTTCTCCATCATTGTGAAACATAGTTTAGCAGGATGCAAAATTCTAGGCTGTCCATTGCTCTGTTTAAGAAGTTTGAAGATGGAGTCCCATTTCCTTCTGGGTTTAGAGTTATCCAGCAATATCTTCAGTTAGCCAGATGAGTTTTCATTTGTAGGCTACTTGTTGTTTTTGTCTGAATGCCTGAAGAATTTTCTTCATTTGACTTTGGTCAAGTTGATTACTAGGTGTCCTGTAGACAACCTATGTGCTATAAATATTCCCTATGTTTAATGTCCATCTTGCACCTGTATGCCTGAATTCTAGTGATAACAGAGAAATTTTTCTTAATAATTTCCTTAAATGGGTTTTCCACGCCTTTATGTCTTTTGTCTTCTCCCTCAGGGATACTATAATTCAAATGTCAGTTCACTCCATGTAGTCCCATATCTCTGTCAGTGACTGCAAGACTTTTTTATACTATTCTTTGCCTCTTTGACTCTTTGCCTAACTGTATTATCTCAAGACCTTTGTCTTCAAGCTCTGAGACTCTTTCTTCTTCATGGGTTAGTGTACTGTTGAAGCTTTCTGCTGTTTCTGCTGTTGAAATTCCCTAAATGACTCTTTTGTTTCCTTAAGTTATATTATACCCTTTCATATGTGGTCCAGCTCTTTAGCAATGTTTTCACTGATTTCCTAAAAAACAAAAAAACAAAACAAAACAAAAAAAAACAAAAACTTTGGCTTCTTTTTGATGGCTTTCAGCTTTCTCTTCAACTTCATTCATCTTGTCTGCCATCCGTATTCTGAATTCCATCTCTGTCCTTTCAGTTATTTCCTTGTGTGTGTAGTCACCTACTGTAGCTCCACTGCATCCCCTTGGGGGTGTCAAACTACTTTATTTTTTCATGCCCCAGGGTTCTTTTTCTGGCTTCTTCTCATTTGACTTCTCTTCTCTCAGCTCTGGGTTAATAGGATGGCAGGACACACTTTCTTATTTAGTAAGGAGAAGGGGGGGACCCTAGCGGGAGCTTTTGTATCTTATTCTCACCTGTTAACTCATTACTGAGAGCTAATCTGTTTTAATCGACTTTCCTATGATTGTCACATGTTGAGCCAGTGCTGGATGATCTTTGTGGGATGGAAGATTATTCCCTGGTTCACTGTTGGAAGTACACCTTGGGGGCTGGTTGCAACCTTCTCTTTTAGCTGTTTTTATTGGGGATCACTTGCTAGGTTCACCCAGCGAGGTGACAAGGGCAGTTGTGTGGATCTATTTATGTAGTGACCTTTAATGACTAGGCAGTTGGCATTTGCTCAAATCAAGTCCAGAGTAACAGCTGCTCACAGCTGGTGGGTCTTGAGTAAAGTGTTGCAACTTGGGGAGACTCCACTGCCCCAGTGGCAGTGGTGGGGACTCAGTGGAAGGGTCTTGGGACCCAGGCTCAATGTTCAAATCTCAGTGTTAGTGTCACAGTCCTGGCAGGAACTCTGGAGTTACAGGGGCAGAGTTGTACATATGGAGGTCAGTTCTGCCAGCCTGGAGACTGTTGGTCTCATGGGCAGGGATTTATTTCAGTGTCCCAGGGACCATATAGGGAGGCCAAAGCTACTAGTTGGCCAAGGTCCTCTCCCTACACCTGGAAACTGCTGAAGCTGTTGGTGCCCAAGGCTTCCCAGGTGGTAATGTTAGAGGCTCCTCTTCATCTCATATCTCATGCTGAGGAGAGCGTGAGGAGCCACTACTCTCAGGGCATAACACAGGGGGAGCTTCTGTTCTTTCTGGGGCTAACCCTTCCCAGTGGGGGTAATATAAAGGCTACTTCTGGAAAGCTACCATTTGCAAAAACCCAGTATTGGCAGCCACCAGATCTGTGCAGCACCTGTTCCCCAGTGCAGTGTCTCTGCTCAGACTCTGAGTCGCTCTCTGATCATCTCAGTGGAGAAGGGAGTCAGCAGATGCCGTAACTGACAAAGGGTTCAGCTGTTCTCCCTGTCGGTGGTTGATACCTACAGTAAAGAGCCAACTGCAGAGATGTTTTCTGTGCCTGTAATATACTCTAGCCCTTCAGGAGAAGCACTTGAATGCTCCAGGCAGTGAAAGGGGCTCAGTGGCTCCAGTGGACTGTGTCCCCTCCACAGCAGAGGTGGGTGAATGAGGGAGGCCTGGCAGCTTTAGAGCAGGCTAGCCTAGAAGGCCTTACAAAGTCTTGGCAGGGCACAAAGGTCATTTCCCAGGCCCCTGTGAAAAGGTGCTAGGAGGAGAGCCAGTGTGGCCTCTCCAAACTGGAAAGACTGACTGGAAAATCTGCTCATGTGGGAGGGGCTGTCTGTAATGCACTAAGCGCCGGTGAAGAATAAGCTCCCCAACCACCATCCCTTCCCCTAGAGCCTCCTTCCAGTGCCTGTTTGTAAACCTGTTTGCTGCAAAGCACTGCACTCAGCAGCATTGGTAAGGTGGGCTGGGAAGCCTGGAGCGTGACTTCCCTGTGGGGGATGGGTGCTCTACCTGACCACCTCGTCCTACACCCACCCTGCTCTGCCCCTCAGGCTCCCTTCCCTCCCAGGATGCCCCCGCTGATGAGATGCCAGAGCTCCCCGGACCTCAACTCAGTCTGGCCCCCCAGCTGCAGTGGGCAGAGGGGGAAGGACAGGACCTGGCTCCTCTGCCCCTCTCCCTGGAAGGAAGCCTGCAGGGAAGGTCCACGCTCTGGGATCATGCTGATACAACACACAGTTCAGTGGGGCAGCAGCGCTCGGGCTGCTAAGTGTGGAGAAGCTTCCAAACACTTTGGCAGCCTGCTGATTAGGGAAGGTGTGTGGGAAGGAGAAGCAGAATTCCGCTTACCCCTCTCTGGGCTCTGAGCCTCCCTGGGTTTGATCCTCATTGATCCCCCCTTTTCCTGTTTTTCTTTGCAGTTTCCCTCTGTAAAGTCTCCAGAAGCTCCAGCCCTTCTTCCTCAGAGCTATGCCTGAGTGGTGCCCATTTCCCCTTCTCCTTTATCTGAAATGTCTCCCCGTCTGGGTCTCTAACAAGCAATGTCTAGTCAGCCAGCGTGCCCTTTGCTGACAAGAGCTTGCAATTTTAAACACGGCCAGGGAAAGTCTCACTCCAGAGAGGACACGTGAGCAAACACTTTTAGAAGGGAAGGAAGGGTTCTACCTTGATGGAGGAGAGGAGATCATTCAGGCAGAGGAAACGTTAAATGAGGCCGGGGGGGTGTGTGCTCCCCACTTTTGAGGAAGGGGGCAGGAAAGCAAAGCAGCTAAGGGACTTTCAGTGAGCGGGGGATGGGTTAGTGAGGTAAGAGAGGGAGGGAAACATTAGGGCTTCCCGGGCATTTGCAGAGACCTTGGCTGCTGCTCCAAACGAGATAGGAGCATGAGATTTTTAAGCCCAACGGTGGCATATTCTGACATGTTTTAACAGGATTGAATTGGATTCTGTGTCAATATAAACAAGGGTAAGTGGAGTCAGGGAAGATTTCAAGGGTCCAGGTAAAGACCATGGTGACAATCTTGGGGAGACAGTGAGGATGATGATGAAGAGAAATGGTCCCAGGACCTCAACATATATACGTATATGCATCAAGATTTCCTATAAATTACGTGTGGGACACACAGAGAAGACTGGAGTCGAACGTAGCCTCCAGGTCTCTTTGGCTTGGCCCGTTGGCAGGGTGGATTTCACGGGTGGTTCGCTCCGAGCTCCTCTCAGTCTGCCTTGGGGAGGAGGGTTGTCCTCAAGGGGAGGGGAGAGGGGAGGAAAATGCCACCTTACCGTGGCAGCATCTTCAAATAAATTTACTCTCCCTAGTCGCTTTAATTCCAACTATTTTATAATGCTGAAAAAGATACTGGGTTGAGAGTCATAATATTGACCCTTTGAAAGCCCTACATAGATGCAGTGAAAACTCACTTTTGAATACAAATGTTTATCCATATTATTTGATTATTGTCCTCAACTAAATGAGACAAAAATAGTCACATTTTAACACCCTAAATACATGGCTAATACATGAACATGAGCACACACACACACACACAATAAAACCAAGACCCTGTCTCTGATACAAATTTTACTCTCTTATATTTACACTGGCATGTCATTGTTTTGAAACATGAGTCTTTCACTGCTACATTATAGCATAATGTGATTGCAATATTTATTCAATCATTCTCCATTAAGATTTTAATGGACTCATCATTCTATAGCTTGCTATGATAAACATCCTTATTATTAATCTCTCTGTACATATCTGAATCTTCTCTGAAGATCCCTTTCTAGATATAATATTAATAGACTAATACTAAATAACGTTATTAAACTGCTTGGTGTAGTTTACATAATAAATATTCAGAAAAGTAATTTCAATTCATATCCTCATGCAATATGTTAGTAACTTATTTCAATGCATGCTCAGCATCACTAGCTGTTATGTTTCTGGGGATTCAAAATAGTTTTTTGAGCTGTAGCATGGAAACCTATGGCTTTATGATATGTTATTCCAAGTTAAGAAATATGTTAAGTCGGGCTAAAATGTACATAGAGCTTTTAATATATATGGACGTAGCTATGTAAAAAGATAGGTACAACACATATATCATTTTTAATATCCTTTCCAGGTTTAAAATTCCATGCCCCATGACCTATTAAGGAAAAAGTACAAATGTTTATGTGTGGGCAAAAGTCTATACAAAGTTAATTCTTAACAGACAGCAAGAGGTAAGTACAGCTAGGCACATTCATACGTGTGTTGCTCATTTTAAAGAAAGATAAACTCTCCAGGAGGAAAGCTGATCCCTGAGCAGACCTTAATGGATTCTTCCTTGGAGGAAAACCTAGCACTCCAAAGATTGTCAGAAACCAGATAAAACAAGGAGACCGTCAAGCACGTACTGGAGGAATAGCTGGCAGCAGCAGATGGGTTTGGGTTTTATTCGTCTATGTTAGGAAAACAAGGATATTGAAGGGAGAAACTTTTTCTTTGGAAGTATATATTTAAAAGTGCCAATTGCGTATTGTTATTGTTACTATTATCATTAGTCCTCAAAACTTCACCTCTGAAGAGACTCCTTTCTGGTCTCCAGACCCTTCCTCACATCGGTGACCACAGTAAGCTATGCACACTCACATTGATTTGTGGCATTCACTGGAGTCTCCTGCCTCCACAGGACTCCGTAGCAAACATTAATACACGTTCAGGCCAGAACAACAGTGACTGCACTGAGATCTACATTTCCTCCTTTCTCAGAGCTTATTTTTAATAAACATTTGTTTTTCTTTAAAAAAAAAAAAAAGCTGTCAGTTAATTAGAGCTTATGTGTTGTATAATACGGGTTCAATAAGGGCATCACCAGAGATACTGTATCTTAAGCATTAGTATCCTCATTTTATGCATAATTAATATGAAACTTGAGTAAAAGAATTACATGTGAGTTTAAAGGAACTGGGAAGTTAGGGTGAAGTCCCCATGCTGAAGTCAAATGGCCTGTTCCCAGTCGCATAACCAGCAAAGTCCGTCTGATCCCCCAGGCTCGGTATTTATCTTCACAAGGATGCCGCAGGCTCCCAGCAGCGGTGACTGACGGTTCCTCCTTCTCCCTGTCCACCCAGCACCAGCACATAGAAAGTACCCGATCCATATCTGTTCCAGGGCTGAAGGCACAACTTCTCGCTGCAAATAGCATTCCACTAAGGTGTTGTTCTGTGAGTTCTCATGCTTGCAGAATGTCAAATTTGACGTTTTGAATCAGGAAATATAAGAATGATTTCTGGGTAACAAGGAGAAATTACAACTTTTAGGATGGGATTTGTGCCTCCACTTAACTAATTCCAAAAGCAGATTTGGAGTAGGGTGTGAAAGGTGCAGCTCAGTTAAATTTTGTAACTGTCAGGCTTTATATTTGTTTTGTTGAGTTTTGACAAGATGCCTGGTTATCTGAAAAGTATGTAAATTTAGTAGCCATTAAATCAAGCACAGCATTTATTCACAGATCTTAGAATTATTTATTAAACACTTAAGTGTAATTATGTGGGAGACTGTGAGCCAGGTTCTATAAGAATTACAAGGATAAAAAGTATAAAACCTGATCTCAAAGAATTTGGAATCTACTAGTGGAGATAAACCATGTAAAAAATGACAAGATCCAAAACAGAATATCTCCAGGGGGAAAGAAATGATAGCTAAGAAGAATTATAGTTTTCAATAAGAGGTTAGTCGGAAAAATATAGAAGACATAGCAATAGAATTGGGACGGAAGGTGAGAACACAACAACATTTTTGGCCACCTAAAACACACCAGGAATTGTGGTTAATGTTTTAAACATTAACATCCATGTGATTTTGTATTTAACTCATGCTAGTTTTGAGCCCAGGGTCTCATGAAGCATATATAACTCACATGTCCCTGACCTATCTTGACTTAATAAAATACAGTGGCTCCAAGGAAAATACTTTTTTTTTTTTGAGTGTGGAAGTCAATGCATCAATAGTTTTTTGAAAATTTTCATGTTCTGAAAATCTTTTCAAGTGGTTAAAGCAAAATCCGTTATATGGAGGAAGACAGGAAGGGCGAGAACATGGAAGAGCTTATGCGGTGTAGATGGTGTCAGCGCTCGGCAGTAACCTGCAGGCAGTGTAACCTCTGAACGTTCTAAGTGCCAGCACACGCATCTCTGAGCCTGGGGATCTTTCTCTGAAACTGCAGAGTCGGGGAGGGCTAAAGATAGCAGGGAACTGACAGCGCTAGGAGCCGCCCTCAGTCAGCGGCTGATGGGAGTTGGCACAGACGCACCTCAGCTCACTTGCCCTTGGTCTGCAAAAAGGGTCCAAGAAGCTCTATTTCCCCCCAGAGAGCTAAGTTCCAGTCATCTGCTGAGTGGCTGACTTAAAAATATTTTCCCTTCTGGGAACTGATTACTTGCCACTCTCTTACTAGTGTTCCTGCATTTACAAATAAACTTTTTGCACTAGAATCTTTCTTCAAGGGAAACATAACTTATGGCACCACAGAGAGCTTAAAATGTTTAGGTTTTTTTGTTTTTGTTTTTGTTTTTTTTTGAGAAGTATATCTAATCAAAATTGTTCTTTAGAAAAATCAGTTATGATTAAGTGAATTCCACTTCTTTTGAAGAAAATTGAGCATCCCACAAAGAGAAAAGTTGTTTAAAAGTTTAATAAAATACCATGTGTTTTCTACTGTAACAGAAGGGAATACCTAAGATCTAGTATTAGACAGAGTCAGAATGATAGGCCTTCTTATTCCTTTCATAATATATTTTAAAGTCTAGATCAAAAATCAGACGTGATATTAACATAATAATCTCGGGCACATGCTTCATTGTGGCCACATAACACACATGTATCACCAAACTCCTAATAGTCTTACTGTGTTACGGGAATAAACAAAGCCATCATTTTGGACTATGGCAAGTTACAATGGTACCATGTAGAACGGTTGCTTCCGTTACTGTTATTGGTCAGAACAAAAGCTAACCCAGGGAAGACTTCTTGAGAGAGTAAGACTTATTTGGCAAAGCCAAGTGCTGGCCTGATACACATGTATGTAGAATAAGGATTGCCTTCCAGAGTTTACAATCTTACTAAAGCAAAAATAGAAATAAAATAATCAGAGAATAATGATAAATAATAAATGATAATAATAAAGAATCCAATATATATGATGTTGATCCTTGTTAAAGATGTTATTACATTATAGACTATCATAAATGGTGTAGAGACCGCTGTAATGAGGTCTTGCAGTGGGGGAGAGACTGGACCCAACTCCACCTCCACCAAGCTCAGGCGGGGCTTTATAACTAAGGAGCAGGGTGGAGGTCAGTCCCTGGACAATACTGAGAGGAAGCATCAGGGTGAGGGCTGCAGCAACCTAGTGACGGGATCTATAGCGACCTATGTGACGCGATATGTAGCAGTTTATGTAACAACATATGTAGTGATCTATGTTAACTACCTGTATGTAGCAACCCATGCAGCAAGATGTGTAGGAACCTGGAGGGCAGGCTTGCAGAGGCAAGGTGGCAATTAGTGGGCTTGCAGAGACGTTAATGACCAGACTTTGGCAGTTGGAAATTGATCGGCTGTGGAACTCCAGTGAAGGAGGTGAGGCTCGGGGAGGGGCACACATTCTCAATAAATAGCAGCTGCGGAGGTTGCTTGGGGCCTCCCCCCACACCCCTACCTGCACGGGAAGGCCCACATCCTGCAAGCTTCAAGCTCACAATCCATTGTCCAGCCTGCTTCCTTGCTGACGGCACCCCAGAGGGCAAGTTTGGTTAGACTGACTCAACCAAGTTCTTGCTGAAGGCAGGCCAACGTGGTAAAATATTGAGGGTGGTCATATAACTGAGGCAGGAATTTTCACTACACTGACAACATGATTCTGATTAAGTTGGATTCTAGCTTATATTAGAAGTACAAAATGTTTCCTCCCTCCCTCAAACCTACGCTTGAGTCGTATCACCTCTCAAGCCCCTTCATGGAAGAAAAGACCCTAAAGAGAAGAAGATGATCATGGGACCACCTGGTTCTTCTCTGCCCCGGAAGCACAGGTAGCTGAGAAAAAGGAGAAAGCCGACCGCACGCGAGGACCTGGGCCAGCTGTGGCCCCGGTGGGAGTCTGGGACATGGCCAAATCCACACCAAGCCTTTACCTGGCGGAGTGGTGGGAGAGACAGGAAAACTGAGACTTCACCAGTAAATCCTGTGCGAGACTGTGCTGAGCAATGTCGTCTAGAAACTTGAGGGATTTTGCATAAAGAAGATGTGTTCTGAGGTTCACTTTGGAGGACCGGGAAGAATAAAGATTCAAGCAAGCAAAGGACACCAGATGGGGAAAAATACACACAACAAAATGGCATGTAATGGGAACAAACCATCTTAATGTTTGAATTTTCTGGTCCATGCCATTATCCTCACTGTCTTTGCTCAGTCAACCCAGGCTCCGGTCCTGGGGCTCTGCCTCCTGCAAATTGTCCCCGTCCTTCCCTCCTCCCTACGCTGACTGCCTGAGCTCTGACCCCTCTTACCTCACTGGGATACCAGCGAACTCTTTCATCATAGCCTCTCACACATGACGGCATGTGTTGGCTTTCTCCTTTTTCTCACCTACTTGTGCTTCAGGGGCAAAGAAGAACCAGGTCGTCCCAAGATCGATCGTCTTTTTCTCTTTAGAAATGCGTCAGCAATGATTTTTGTGTTGATTCTTTGGAAAGTAAAATATATTTTCCAATTAGTATTAACACAAAACTAGGAAACATTTTCTAGCAATGTTCTCTTTCCCCAGAAAAATACTTAAAATTATGAATGATAAAATATGACACACATCCTTTTAAATAAATTATTGTTCAAAAGGAAAAGAAGCCTTCAGAGACCAAAAAGCAATCAAGGTCTTATATCCAAAATGGTGGAAATGGAAGATAGGAAATCAAAGAGCTGGGATATAACAGGCAAATTAAATTTAGAAGAAAAGAACTTTGATCTATGCAAAGTAGGAAACTACAACAGAGACCTGTATTTTGAATAATAGCAGCCACAGTGAAAGCATAATTAGAAAAAAAATAGAAAATCCTGACCCATCTTCCCTCCCACTGATAATAATAGATAGCAAAAGAATTTATCAGACCTGGCTCTGGTTTGGTGGCAAGAGAAAAATTAAGGTCACAGATCTATAAGCTTGCACTTAAGGACACAAGTTGCAAAATCAAATAAGCTATGATCATGTCCTGAAAACCATGAGCATCTAAGTTTATTAAAAAGTAGCCCCCAAATAATTTATGCTTTGGCAGAGATAAACTCAAAGCCGCTCATGAGAGAAAAATAAGAAAAGAAACCACCTCTCAATGCAGACCTCCTTGGTTTGCATATGTAATGTCACAAGTGTATTCTCATTTTCAAAACTCAACTAAGTGAGCAGGAACATACTTGGAGATGCTTCGAGTGGTAATTTCAAGCTACCTTCAGAATAAATAAATCAGATGCTATATAAATAACATCTAAAACTGAAGAAAAGGCAGAATTAAAACTCATCTAGTGAAAGTACATGAAATATACCTCAACATTAAAAATACATCAAATATTAAAAATATTGATTATAAAATATAAAGCAAAATTTCAACATAATTTCAGAAATAAGAGAGTTTTTTATTTTAGTAGCCAAAGAAAAATAATACAAAATTATCCATAATTAGTTGAAAAAGTAGCAATTGAATGTAGAGATGAAAAATACAATTATTAAAATTAAAAGCTAAGTAAATGATCATTCCTAGGTCTTCTAGAAGAGAAATGGAAATTATACCCACTAAAAGATTTGCACATGAATATTCATGGCATTCTATTTCCATAAACAGGAGAATTATTGAACAAATCATGATATATCAAAATGGAATGCAATTCTGCAATAAAAGCTGAATCATTTATATGCACAATAAAATGAGTAAAACTCAAAAACACTGAGTTGAGCTAAAGGTAGAATGCAAAAAATATACTTATTATATAATTCCATCTACATAAAGTTCAAAAACAGGCAAAAAAAAAATCTATATGCTAGACAGAAGGTCAACAGTGGGCATATTTAGAGGACATAATTGAAAATGAGGACTAGAAAACTTTCTAGGGGATTGAACTTTCTACATTCAAATTATGATGGTGCTTATATGGTTGTATATAATTGTCAATACTCACCCATCTGTGTTTTTTTTTTATTATTTATTTTATTTATTTATTTTTTTTTTTTTGGTAGAGAGTCTCACTTTGTCACCCTCGGTAGAGTGCTGTGGCATCACACAATTCACAGCAACCTCCAACTCCTGGGCTTAGGCGATTCTCTTGCCTCAGCCTCCTGAGTAGCTGGGACTACAGGTGCCCGCCATAACGTCCGGCTATTTTTCTGTTTTGCAGTTCAGCTGAGGCTGCGTTTGAACCCGGCACCTTTGGTATATAGGGCTGACACCCTACTCAATGAGCCATAGGCGCCACCCTGTGTTTTCTTTTTATTTTGCCTAAGTTGTGCCTCAACAATTCAGAGGGCAATTTTTTAACACCATTGAAAATATAATTTTTTTAATAGTAGCCAAGATTTATTGAATCTTGAGCATTACTTTACTGTAGCCATAGACTAACTCCATTAATTCAATAAAGTAGGGGAAGTTATCATCCTCCCATTTTTCCCTTAAGGAAATTAAAGCACATAAACATTAAATATCAATTGTACAGACTTTCATAGAGAGGAAATAAATGAATTAAAATTCTAATCTAAGAAATTGGACTCCTGGCCTACCTCATACCTGGAGATGCTTCGTGTGGTAATTTCAAGCTATCTTCAGAATAAATAAATTAGAATCTCTGAGGTCAGTTCTGAGTCAGCCATGAAAACTACTGCCCCAAAGAAACTTGCAGATTTGTACCCTGTGAACACGTACACAAATATTCATAGTATGTTTGATTATGTTCTGTAAACAACTAGAAACAAGAGAAGCTGAATAATACTGCACTCTGTTTATATAATTTAAGAGTTTTGAACAGTGAAAATAAACATTCCTCAGCTATTTTCATGGGTGTAGATCTCACAAGATAAAATACAGAGTGAAAACAGCAAGTTGGAGATGATAATGTGCAGTCTGGTGTTATACTGCTATCGTACCCTTTTAAAATTATCAATATGTTGAGGAGGTAAAATAAAACTATAAATAAAAGCAAGAAAATTATAGATAGAAAATTCAAAACATTTATTCCTTCAGAGGGTTGGGGCAGAGAAATAAAGAGGATAAATCCATGGTAAACTTTAGCCATACTGAGATCATTCTATTGCTTAAATTTAGTCATAGGTATAGGTGTGTACTTTGCATTATTTTGTAGAGCTCATATATATATATATACATATATATTTAAAATAAAAAAGTAATGCACATGTGTATATATATATGTGCACATGCATATATGTGCATTATTTTGTTATTATTAAATATTTATATACAAATTTTGCACATGTATATGTATATGTGCATTATTTGCACATGTATATACATATGTGCATTATTTGCATGCATATATATATATATGTGTGTGCATTATTTGGTTATTATTAAATATTTATATACAAATTTAAGAGTTAGTAAAACAATTTTACTAACACCCAGAAGTCACTGGCAAAGTGGGAAAAATTGGGCTTATGCTATATACAAGAATTTCCAAGTATAGGTAACATATTATCATGTACAGGTTCCAGGCTGAATTTTATATGAATAAATCACTGAACACGCCACTCACTTATTCATTATTTCTAGCTTAAAATGAGGAACTCTAAAAATAGTTTTTAAAAACTGCATATTCCCATTCTAATTCCTTAGAATTAAAATCACCATTAAGTTGCTGCACTCTGCTCTAGTTTATGAAGCGATAACAACATCATTCTTATAGATTATCACTCCAGTCCCATGATCAACTTTGAGCAACAGCTGACTTGACGATGACGCCTGCAGAGGGTTCCCATGCGCAGGCTCTATGCTGTGGCTTTGCATGTGATCAAGCATCTCATCTTAGAGCACTCCTAGGTCATAGTCTTCTTATTATTGCCATTTTATAGTGGTATAACCAAGAGATGGTTCACATAATTGGTCCAAGGTAACACCTCCAGCTGGGAATAGAGCTGAGATTTACACTCAGGCTCTCATCCCCATCTTTGGACTCTTGGTCCATAGGCAACACTGACTCGGCCCCTGATACGACAGTGAGATGTAATCCTGTACCTCCAAAGTGCTTAGAAGGAAGCAGACACAGTGGCTTTTGTTTTATGTGACCAATAACAGGAGATTCCATCTGTAATGAGTGGCGAAGACCATGCACAATAAATAATGACTGCTCTCAGGGCAGCAGAGAAGATGGCAGCTAGGGGACCCCTGTCCAGCATAGACGGGCCTGCACTGAACCACGGAAAGGTCTTGAAAATCGAAGACTCTTTCTCTTTCCTTGACAAAAAACAATATTTTGGCTTTATGTAAACTTATTGGGTCTCTCTTCTTCCTTTATCTTCACATCCTGTAGACACTGTTCTAACATTTACTATCACAAGCGATATCTGAGTCAACCTTCTTTTAAAAAAATCTCTTTAGATCTGGTTTGCTTTTGAAGGTTTTATTTTTTCCCTTTGTGATTATATTTCAGAAACCTTTGCAAACCAAGTGTAGATATGATCTTCTTTACACTGGAAAAAACGTAAATTACAGATTGAAAATGATGACTATAGATTTGCATATCCACATACGTTCGTAATACTGAAGGATTTATCCACACTTAAGATTATGGTTTAACTTCCAGGTATTCTGATTATAACCTCCCCAACATTAATAGTTTAAAATTTGAATCCTATGTTCTTCGCTTTATGTACTGTCACATTTTTTTTTTTCATCTCTGCATTCTGAGAAAATTTCTCAGGTTCATCTTTCACATCACTGATTCATCTTTCCAAGGTAACTGTCTTCATTGACTCCACTGAAAATTTTATTCAGCTATTTAATTTTAATTTTCCTCATTATCCTCATTATCTCACCTTCCTTTTTTCTAATCTCAGTGATCCCCTTTTTATGATTTTTCTGAATGTTTCAAAGGACTAATATATTATGACAATCCTGTTGAGAAAACTAACCCTTTTACCAGAAGTTTTCTTTGTTCAGATTAATAGTGAAAGTTTTTTCCTCTGAACGTTCAGAAGGATAGTGTTTTTTCTTCTTTTTCACATGGTCTCTTTTTGGGAGGATGGAAATAATCTATTCTAAAGAAGGAGAACTCACAGTTCTTATTCATTCTGTGAGATTAAAATTGTCAGCTATTTGGCAAGTCAGTTTGAATAGTTATTGGCAAAATTCACAGTCTCCTGGGGTTATCCTTGACTTTGGCTCTGTGGCACTAAGATGGTTTAGCCTTCTCATACATGAACATAAAAAATAGACAGAAAATAAAATTCCCAGTTTGACAGGACCGTATGCTGACCCTGACTGTTGATGTTTTAGATGTGGGGATCATACCTGTTAGGATGAACAAGCAACTGTGAGGACTCTGCAACCCCCAGTCCAGCTGATAACCATGCACAGAGAATATTCCTGTCACAGAGAAGGGAGAAGCACTCTGTCTCCCTCCGTGCAGCTGCTAATGCAAAACTTGCATTTGATCTAGGAAGCAGATAATAAAGAAGGAACAAAACATTTTTCTATGTGCTTAGAGAAAAATTAAAATTTTTAACCCAGTTCTATAGTTCTTGTAGTGAGTAGACATGTCCTTCAGATTCTGACAATGAGTTGATAGTCTGGGAAATAGTTAAATTCTAAGTTTTCATGTGTCTCTGTCTGTGTTTTAATGTAAAATTTGGAGATATTGTACCTAATGCCATCATCCAAATAGCACTGAACCGCTGTTCCCCTCATTGCTATGGGGTTTAGATAACACAGACTCCCTCAGTCCCATCCCACATCTTACCCATTTTGTTCAACTGGGTGGTGGGTTTTCAGCAGCCTCATCTTTCACTTGTCAGTAACTAAAGAGAGAGGGTGTTGTTGTTGTGTTTGCTGTTGATGTTTTTTTGTTGTTGTTTTGTCACGTGTCATAGAATTAAAATTGAAATATTACTAATTAGGAGTTTTTAAAAAAAGATACTAAAAAAAACTTTAAAGAGTCATTTTATCTACATTGTGCACAATGAATTACACTTTTAGAGTAAATCTTAACCAAGATGAGAGTACATAGAAATATTCCTCTGCAAGCTGTTAGTAAATACAAATTAACATTCTCTTCACTTTTGGGGGTGCTTGTCAAAGTTAGGAGGAAAATTTTACACTCTATAGTGCCATTTTAATAACCTGGACATTTCGCAAATAGAATTTCCTACCCCCCAGTTAATTAATTATCCATGCCCAAGTCACTACTTAAAATAGGAGGATGCTTACGATAGTGAATTGATTTTATTCTGTCATTAAGAGTTAATGCAACTCACCTCGGTGGACATGCTCTGTACGTAGTTTAGGCAGACAACCAAAGACACTCATGTTCCATTTGGATGAGATAAGATAAAAAATGAAGGCCAAAAAAAAAACAAAAAATGAAGGCCAACATCCCAGAAAAGAAGGTTATACTAAGTATGACTTAGCAGGAGGAAACCTCAGAGCTCCTAAGAGACGGCCAAGAGCACTGTCCACAAAAGCACAATTAGCCCAGGGACACTCGGAACGGCGCTCCAGGACCCGGCCACGCGTCGCCCTCTGCTGGGTTTCCTTTCCTCATTAGTGGAAATCTCCCAAGTTAAAGTCGCCGCCTACACTCCCTTCTTTGTTTTCTCTGTGGCCAAGACCATGAATCAGTTTCCAGGGTGGCTCATGGCACAGCCATTGATGAAGAGAAGTGCCACAACAGTGGGGACGCTGCTGAGGAGGTGAAGGGTGGACCACCGTCTACAGCAGTGCTTTTCAACCTTTTTTTGATCTCATGGTGCACTTGAACCTGTAGTTAAACTTCTGTGGCACAGTTAAATTACGTTGATCAAAAAAATAAATAAAAGTAAAAAAAGGAATATAGTGACTGTGCTTTGAACGTATTTCAAAAATGATTTAGTTGATCATCCTTAAACATTTTCACAGCACACCTAAGCTCCTCTCACAGCACACCAGCCCGTTGCAGCACACTTGAAAACCCCTGTTTTGCAACTGTGCACAACACACGTCTGAACAGGGTGGCTCAGCCTGCCACCATGTCTGTGGCTTCTTACTTTGACACAAGTCTATAAAACAGAAGAATTTTTTGTTTTTGTTTTGTTTTACTGAGCTTGCTGAAGCTATTAGCTGCCTAAATTTGTCCCTATGTAAAAATACTGAGGCCTCCTATAAAGTGAAGACATTCCACCGACATTCAGCCTTTAAGAAAACTGGATGTTGCTAAGGCTTCACACCTAAGTCAGAAACCAGCCTTCTGGCAAGTAACAGGTCAGCTTTTACACTAAATGTTAGGCTTGACAATAACAGGTTTTTCCCATCGCAAAGAACCAGGGTATTTTATACTTTACTAGGGATTAGTATTGGAACAAAGCTTTCTAGAAAAACAATAACAAAGCTCACTAAACTGACTAAAGGCAAAGCATAAGGGGAAAAGCTTAAAATTAGCATTTCTATAAAAGGAAGATAAGTTTTCAGCTCTCATATTATAGCAAAAAGTCCCGGAATGTACTTTAAAAAAAAAAAAAAGCACTATGTTTGGTTCTTGAAATCCCTATTTGGGACTTCAAGAAACATTCCAGAGTTCACATGAAAAACTGTACCACCAATTTTTGAGAATCCCAAGTATAAAGTTTGAAGTATGCTGAATACTATGAACAATACTTCATTCTGTTCTGTAGAGTATCATTTTAGTGTTCAAAAATAAAAAAATGCACCATGTAAGGTAACAGAAAAAGCTAATGCTTATCCATATTTTGAGTTGGATTGATCTCTGCTTTGTTTTTTCACTTTGGAAACGTGGGCTAGAATTGAAACATGATTATTAAATGCGTACAATTGACTGCGCTAGCCATGGCTATAGAGATGGAACCACAGCAGTGAACAAGTCAGGTAAGGACCCTGCTTCATGAAGTTACATTTTGTAGAAATAAAAGATTCATTGAAGAAAATTTAGACAGTGAAATACTCTGATCAAACAGTAGCAGGGCAGCCTCCCCGAGAGTGAGGAGGGGCCCTTTCAGTTCGGGAGGTTGGGCACGGCCCCTCTGAGGGTGTGGTGCTTCCCCTGGGCTGAAGGACAGGGCCTAAGCCATGTGGGGGGGAGAGTGAAGAGCGTGCAAAGGACTAAGGGCGGAAACCAATTTAGCACCGTAGGGCTCAGGAGCTGACCGGATCCCCCCGAGAAAGGGAGCGTGTCCTGAGAAAAGGCCAAAGAGTTGGGCAGGCCGGTGCCACTCTGTGGAGGGCCCCCGTGGTGGGGGCCATAGTTCACACTCTGCCCACCAGACTGGTGGAGCTCACCAATTTCAGTATTCATGGTGACAAAATCTACCTACCCCTGGATGATTCCAACCCACCAAAGATTTCAAATCTGGCTCACAAAATCCCTGCAAACCTCACAAGCAGAGTAAGAACACTGGATTTCATGTGTTAGGGAAAAATCCAAACAGATTTTTCAAGTTTCACTCCTCTGGCTTCCATTGAATGGAAAGACGGCAAAATATCCATCGTACTTTTCATGAGATATAAATATGCAGAAACAATTCTGGCTTTTCTCTGCCTGCTCCAGAAGAGTTACTTCCCTGATGAGCATACTTAGGAACACAAACCAAGCAAGAAATACAGTGACTCTCCCAGGCACTGTCTTTTTCAGGCCTGTGTGACCACAGACAGGAAGGATGCTGACCTGTGCTTGCAAGCAGGAAAATGTTTGGAGTTGGTTTGCCCAATAAGGGTTAAGTCTGCAATTCTGAAGGGCAAGTTCAGGGATGAGAATTCACAGCTCCATGGTAGCCTCATTACCTCTAAAGATGGAACTTGGTCTCTGCCTCGCTGCCTCTTCTGTGGACTTCTCAGTTCTGAACTCATTGGGGAAATCCGTGAGGGTCAATTTTTTTTTATCCTTACATCCTAACGTTATTATAAGAGGAAATGTTTTTTAGCATGAGAATAATCTGATCTGATTTATGTTTTGCATAAACAGAACAATATGTCAGAGAATGACAAAAAGAAGTAAGAAAAATCCTTTCAATACTCATCATTTAAAAGAGACCATAGGATGGAAAAAAACAGCCTCCAAAGGATAAGGAAATAGTGTTTCTGGCAGAGAGCAAAGATACTTTGGTGGGAAAGAGCTTGGTAAATTCTAGAAACTGCCAGTGTGACTAGAACAACATGAGTGAGGGAGAGATTGATACTTAATGAGGTTAAGAGGGAGGCAGGGCCTTGTCCAGGCTATGTTAGCACATTTGGCACCTTGGTGCAAATTGGAAAAATGTGCCTCCTCAGAGCAGATACATTAGGGAAAAAAATGAAAATTAGAACAAGGTGCTCAATCTACTTTGTGATATAACCCCAAGCCCCGGGACAGAGCTTAGGTAGCAAAAAGTTGTGAAAATTCAATCCGCATAACCTAAATCGGGAAAGGAGCAGGATTTTTAGCACAGGTGCAGGACAAAGTGAGTCAATAGATTGAGCAGGTGAGTGAAACGGCACAGTATATGGGTTATGAACACCCAGCTCATTGAGTTTCTCTTTGGTTCCTCCAGGTAAACTAAATATTAACCTTCTATATGTATCCATTTCCTCTCTGAAATAGGAAGAAAAATAGGGCCAACTTCATAGGATTACTATTAATAATAAATGAGAAACATAGATAAAGCATTTACAACCATGCTTACCACGAAGCTTCATAGTAGGGCTGAGTACATTGGATACTTTTTCTAAAAGTAGCTCTTTGGCTATGTGGGTTATAACAACATTGGGGAATAGGTTATAACCAAGATAGCTATTCTAACCACATTTGTTCTGCAATTTTGTTAATTAATGAAGTATGTCGCGGACATGATCTAATTTTTATGTAATCTGATATGTTAGTTGCCTTCAAGTTTGAAACATGCAAAAGGCTAAGATTCAGAATCTTTTGGCTTGAGAAGACCATTCAGACTTCAATGCAAGGTGTGAATCAAGCAACTTGGCATGGCACTGTGAGAAACCTTAGGATAATTGTGTGTAGAGGTAATTTTATATGTTTTTGTGACCTGAATTTTCCTTAAGTTTGAGAAGAAAGAAGTATATTTTCTAAAATTCAATATTTCTGTTGAATATCATCTGATTCACACTATAGTCTATCAGGTAAATTTATTTGAAGAAACTGAGTAATCTCATGACATGTTCAATGTGATGTGGGAAGAAGAATGTGGGGTAAGTATGTTTACAGTATGGACTCACTCTGGTGTATACTCTCTATTGGTGTGAAATCCTGAGGCATAACCAATGACTCTTACATGTATATTGAAAATGACATGGGCAAAAGACTCATGGGGCTGAGCAAATGAGGCATGTATTTGGCTGTTAGATTCAGATCAAACAGGAAATACATTCTAAGGATCGTATTTGCTAGTCAAGTTAATCAGATTAATAAAATTGACATAGTGTGAAGTAGAATTCCTAGCAAATTATAAGAGTATTTATATATCTGCCAAAACAAGAGACAAAACATCTTAAGATTTTTTTTTCACAAAAAGACAAATCCATAATTTAATGCAAAATATTTTGTACAGAATCACTAGATAGATGAAGAGAAATGAATTTTCTAGAATGAAAAAAATAATAAATGAAATATAAAAAGAAATCATTGAATAACAGATTAATCCTAACTATATAAGAAAGATATGATACCTGAAAGATGAAGCTAATATATCTTTCCAGAAGATATTTCAAAAATAAAAAAGAAACAAAAATTAAAGCTAGGAGACACGGCTGATAAAACCTAGAATGAGAATGTCTACAATATGTTTAATAAAAATTACAGAAGCTTCAAACTTCTGGATTAAAAGAGAAAATTCTATTTGGTGAAAAAGTAGCTTAAAATTTGCAGAGTTTTTGAATTCCACCCAGTACTTAGATCAAAGAACTTTAAAAGCAATATCACCTATAAGTAAAAAGAAAGATTTATTTAGGAGAAGTATAACAAAAGTAAAGGATAATATAGTAAAAGACACAGAAGCCTGAGAATCTGTAAGGGACGAGGGAACTACTATTAGAAAAATAAAATCTGACATATCAACTCAACCACAGAAGCCAGAAAAAAAGTGAAGTCTCATCGGCATTGTGCTATGAAAAATAACTGCCTAAAATTCTGTATCTGGATTGTTCAACTTTCCAGAACCAGTGAAAAATAAAGATATTTTCAGCCAAACAAGAATTGAGAGAGTTTACCCCGAGAAGATTTCACCAGAGAAAACTCTCAGGTATATATAATTCAGGCATAAGGAAAGTGATTTTCAGTATAAGAGCTGTACCATGGTCTGAATGAGTCCCCCCCCCCCAAAGCATGTACAGGAAACCCAACCCCAGTGCATCAGTATTGGGAGGTGCAGCCTATGAGAGGTGATTGGGCCATGACAGCACCACTCTTATGAGCAGATTAATGGTGTTATCTAGAGAATGGATTTGGTTGCAGCAGTGGCTTTCTTACCAAAGGGCTAGGGCTAGTTCACTTCTCTCTCTCTCTCGTTCACTCCCTTCCCCTCTCCTTCCCTCATGGGTGATACAGCAAGCAGGCCCTCACCTGATGCCAATCCCTTGATCTTGAACATTTCAGCCTTCATAACTGTGAGCTAATGAATTTCTGTTCATTACAAATTACCCAGTCACCAGTATTCTGAGAAGCACCAAAATGGACTAAGACAGGCAGAAAAGCAAAAAAAGTTTCAAAACCAAAAGAAGAATGAAGAACAGTTGTTGCAGAAAATGAATGTATTATTCTAAATATTATAATGTGTTAAGTTTTAGAAACTAGTTTGAATATTTTGAGCTATGAAAACATTTTGCATAGAAAGATTTATCAAGAATGAAGATAGATGCCCTTTACCATTTTGCCTCAATATAAAACATTTATTGTAGAAGAACACAGTTAAGATGAAGTGGGATGTAATTTTTGTTTATGAAAACATATAGTAATTATGGTTAAATGCAAATATTTTATATTTTTAGCTTTTATTCATTTCCTAAAGAGAATTAAGAATATAAATATATTTACACCCTTGACTTAAGTGGCAATTTGATGTTTCATTAATAGAAAATTATGTCATAAATTGTTAAACTCTTTTTTAACATGTAAAATATTAAAAAAAACTATTTAGGTTTAAAGTTCTTATAAATATTATAGCTAATATGTAATTATGATGTTAAAATTATATTGAAATTAATAGTCTATCAAAACTACCATAAAATGGTCTCCTAAATGATGGGTGGCATATAATAAAATTAAAGTGGATTATTCTTTGGAAAGTATATTTAACCCTGTAGTCATTCCTACTAAATAAGATGCTATATATTAAACAATTATTTTTCTAAAAAAAAACCCTGGAAGTTTTAGTTGATATTAAAATTAATATAAAATTTTTATTTCCCCATATATAAAAGTCATGTTGATATATTCACTTAAAATAATAGCTTGGTCCACTTCTAGAATTATAGAAAGTTGATTTTATAATAACCATTTTAATCTCATCTCATCTTATAATACCTGACCATTAAAATGTAATTTTTTTCTTTAAAAATTATTTTGAACATATTACATTTTTTCATTTGTGAAACAAGAACATCTTGAGTACCTGGAATACAAAAATTGTTATAGGCAACATTGTTACCTACAAAACTTTGTGTTGCCTATCACTTTATAATATACAAAGTCTTTTTACACATAGCTCATTTAGCATTAATTCATACCTCCTGGCACAGTGTCAAATCTCAATAAAATGTTAACTTCATAGGTGCTTATATCTTACAAACTGAAGGAGAATCCATGGATGAAATAGAATCATATCAACACAATCAAACATCAAAGTCAAAAGCAAAACTGCCTTACTAGATCTTATAGTTGAAGTATATGGTTCACATACCAGACAATCAAAATAGACTCTATTGAAGTAAGAGGAACAGGATAAATTAATAAGTCTATGTTCTATGAAAAAAGTACTATACGTTCAAAAATAATAATGTAAATAAAATAAATAATAAAAAGTTTAAGTTAAGTACGGCCAATTTCATGTTTCTTCTTACTGAAGAGATAGATATTACCCCTGACACTGGGAACTTTTCTTTACCAGTGGATATTATATTTTTCTTATTCTAGTTGGTTTAGCCTGTGTTCAAACATCTCATCTCCTTTGCTCATAGGCCTGTTCAAAATCTTTAAGTACCTGATGTTTTAAACCTCAATTTCTTCAAAAGTTTTTGATGTCTTTCAACATTCTTAATTTTTGTCTGTTGTTACATTGTGTATACCTACCCTAAACTTCCTTTATATAAATTGGTCTTCTTATTTCTTTTATATTTTGACATCATGATGAGATAAGAAAATATCAGGAAACCGTAGGGCAGTATATCTAGTCTATAATTCTAAGGACAGAAGAGTTAATATTTGCTCTGAGCGGAGCTGAAAACTTTTCTCTTATGTACTCTATACTGTGAAACTTTCCATGCAATGTTTGGTAGCTTTTTTGCAGCAGGAGCTGTGGCGTTGATGCTTAATTACCTTAAGATAAATATCCCACAATGTTTTCTTACTGTGTATTCATTTTCTAAAATACTCAGACAGAACATATTGGCCACTATATGCCTTTTTACATCAGGAGTTATTTACTTAATAACAATTAGACGTTTTATTTTTATTTAGTTTAATAATCATATTTCTGTGGGGACAAGACATAATCAAGGCTGTGTTCTACTGCTTCTCATTTCTCTCTTTGTTGTCTAAGAATCATTTCTGTAGTTCCTGGACAATAAATAAATAACCACATAAAGAAGTAATGAACATCTCTTTAAATATTTATCTCGCAAGGCAAAAATTTCTCTCAACACAATAGTCAATCCATAGCACAGTGTCTGAATAAAAATGAATAAATGAATTTGCAGTATAAATGCTATTCTGATTTTATGCTTTGAAATATACATTTTCAGTAATGATGACACTCAAAAAGAAAGACTTCATTGTGCAAAAGGAAGACAATCATAATTTTAAAATGTCAGTTTTATCCTTGTGTAACAATTACTTTCACTGACAAGAAAAACTACTTTATAGAACTCTGAAATGTAGTCAACTTATTTTAACTGTTAAGGGGAAAAAAGCCCTTTTAGAAACAGGAGCACCTTTTGTAAAGAATTTTTTTTTCTTAAGAACATTTTTATACTTACAATATTATGAAGGGTTTTTAAAGTTGTTTATTTATGCCTTTTAAATCATAAGAAAACAAATTATTTCTACTTGCTTGATTACTCTTTATTGAAGGATTTCTTTAGAACATAGTCTATATAGAAATTTTTCTAAGCATCAATATTTTTGTGTTCATGAATATATATGTATGTGTATACACTCATGTGTCTGTTTGCATATTTGTGAATGAACACACTTTGGAAAACACTGAGTTTATAGATATGTAGAACATAAGAATGCAGTGTGCTAATGTGTGCAATTAAACACTTGGATTGATTTTAATAAAAAAAATAAAACATATCAATAAACAAATTATAATCTACTTGAAACAAGTTAGTCATTTTATGTTTTGTAGTTCTATAGTATTAAAACCATAAAAATGGCATTACAAGCAATGACAAATTTTATTTGCTTAGAAATAAAATATATGGCTCAAGGAATTGTATAAATCATTAGGACAGAATTCAACTTTCCTTATGTTGGAAGTTATGAGCTGTAATAAGATGTGACAAGAGAAGAAGAATTCCAGCCAACTAAGGTTATATTTATTTCACCTTCCAAAATCAAATGATTCAATTGTTACATCAAGATAATGACACTATTAAAACTGTTTTGTAATATTGCTTAGAGAAACAATCACCGACTGTTGAAAATATATACATTCTTTCTATATTTTTATAAGGTTCCAAAAATACACTTTCTAAAGATCTTAAAGATATATGACACATATATTATAGGTAAATGTTTATATTACTTTTTAAAATATCATTTTGAAAATTGTCTCCTACATCAATTTTATGTGAAAACAGTTGGAATTACTCTTATTTTTAATTATGCAGGATTAACAAAATTGCTATGATAGGTTAAGATATAGGGGGGTCCCACAAATCATCACTAAAGTCACCATACATAGGGAATATGGGAAATTGTAGCTAAAAGTACCTTTATTTACATAACATTCATTACAAAATGTTATAAAGAGCTGGCCAATATCTAAAGAATAATTTGTAAATATTTTGTAACATTACCATTAATACTTAGCATAGCACTTTAATAAACTACATTTGAGTTAGCTTGTAGATTTGGATTTGATCCCAAAAGGCTGACTTTGGTGTTTAACTTTAAGCATCTTGTTGTAGGATTTGCATGTACATATATGTATACACATACATATAAATTTATACATAAAATGACAGCTTCAATTTCAATGAGGTAAACATTAATATTAGTTTTAGAGTATATTTTTGGAAAAATAATTGATTATTGTGTGAAGTAATTGTCCATCAAAATAATTCTATACAATTATGTTTTACAATTCTGCTATTGAATTAATCAAGTGTAGAAGGTAAAATGATGATAAAAACAAAACAACTCTATATCTTCAAGTTTAAATTTCTTTTTTAATTTTCCTAACTGCATCTCTGGAGAAGCAAAAATCAGAAGATACATAGTGCAAGTAAGACATACTAAAGAACATTAAGGAAAAGTTGTCACCAAGCAGTATTAGCAAATGTTTACTTAAAGTTTACACAGTTAAGTCCCTAATTATTAACTTGGGAATGGGATATGTTCATAATAATTCACACCCTAGACAGGAAATATTTTTATATCATTTATTAAATGGAGCAATTTTATATTTTCAAATGAAACAAAACAAATACTAGGAAGATTCTATGACAATATAAAAATGAACCTCAGGAAAAAATAAATATTTAAGGTGCAAATGAAAATAGTAAAGTAGTAATAAAGATAAAAATTGAAATATCCTTTCAAAATACATCTTTTTCTTGTGTTGTAGTTTTCCATAAAATTGACATTAACTTGAAATGTGACTATAGGAATTGAAGGAATGGAAAACCAATCATTTATATAATATGTGTATTAAGGATAAGCAACTTTTCCGTAGTGATAATAAAAATTCCTCAAATGTGGTACTGAAGTTCAGAAAAACAAGAATGTTAAGACACACAGACGTAATAGACATCTATTTCATTTGTTTATTTTGGTGTTTGCATGAAAGATCTTATCCTTTCTCCCAGTAAGGAATCATTTGTACCAACCAGTGACGTCATTAAAGCACCCTTTTGTTTTGACTATAGTGAGTGGTTCAATATTGTGTAAACAAATGAAACCAGACTTGGCTTTTCAAAATTGATAGTTTTCGGGGAAGAATAGCCTCATATTACAGAGTTGCTATTTGCTTTGCTCATGGTTGTGGTGCTTGCTACATGGAAATATTTTTCTAACAAATGAAGGAAGAGCCCTCAGAAGATGCTGTTTTAATCCCTGTGTCCATCTGTTTCTGAACTTAATTTTGCCGTAGATCTTTTAGTTATTTAAGAGACTAAAGATCTCACTGTAATTGAAAGAAGCATCAAATCATTTTTACACACAAAATAAATTTGAAAAGGAAGACTTTCTATAAAGGAAAATAATACTGACTGGTCACTCACAGAAGTAGCTTGCAATCTTTGGGAATTCTTTATTCTCAGCAAGCTTTAAAGAAGCTTTATTTAAATGAAGTTATAAGTTTGAGTTGCCCTATCTCTTTGATTTTTCTCTTTGTCTTGACAAGATCCTGCCTAATTCCACAATTATTATAATTTTATAATAATGATGATTGTTAAGATGATTGTTTCCACAAAGTAGAAACAATATTATTATTCCAATTACATTATCGGTTTATTGGCTAATGTCTTACGATGTTTAATATCTAGCCCTCATATTTTGTATTGCTTTCATATATATTTCCTGTTTTCTACTTTTACACATATTACATCAAGAATGGCAATCTTTTGGAAGTGTCAAGTGGTTCCTTTTCCAATTACAATGATAGTTTTCTGAAAATTATTTTTATACGCATACATTTACATATTTATGGGGTACATGCGACTTTTGTTGCATGGACAGAATATGTAATGATCCAGCTAGGATACATGGGGTATTCAACATCTTGGGTATTGATAATTTCTATATGTCAGCACCATTTAAGTTCTTTCTTTTAAATACTTTGGATTATATAACACATTGTTGTTAACTATAGTTATGCTACTCTGTCATCAAGCTTTCGAGCCTATATTTAACTCTATGCTTATACCCATTAATAGTTTTTTATCTTTCTTTCATGTAACAGTGTAGTATTCACATCAGCAACTTCAAAATAAACAAAAATAAAAATATTTCTCAGTATAGAGAAATCTGGACCATATGCTATGTTTTTTTCTAGATGATAATACAAATTTTCTATTGAATTATAAGACTTTGATTTTATTAAGAAATTATTCCATGCAAAATATTATGAGACTGCAACAATTCCTCAAATGCAAAAAAATTACCATGGCAATGGGACATTATACACCATGTCAAAGATAAATTGGAGTATATTTGTGTATAGAACTTAATATTTACAACTTGTACGTCTGTACGTCAATCATGTTTAAAAAGACTCTAAGGTTTAGATGAAATAGGCAAGTAGAATATTATAATTTATTAAAGATACTTTTAAAGAAGCAATGAAACAATGACAGGCAGGGGAAGAATAGTTACAACAAAAGACAAAACTGAAACTGCTATAGTTACTATGGAGACTGAGATACATGTAGAAATATTCCACCCAGAATAATTATAAACAAAGTAAAAGTTAAAATTCGCTTAGCAAGAATCGTTTGGGGAACTTTAATGAGATTATTCAAAATTCCATTTGCACTTCAATGCTGAAAAAAGGAGAAAGGAAATGACAATGAAAATAAATCTAGGCAGTGGAAAGAAGAGCCTTGTGAAATAGCTCTGAGTAAGCACTGGAAAATATTTAGAGCCTGGATGACCCCCACGCATATAAAGTAAAGAGATTTTAAAATAGATTGATCTAATGTTTCTAGCATATACTTCTGTACCATTATGTAATGCAGTTTTCTACATTTGATTTTCACTTTTTGGAGCTTTATTCTTCTTGAATGAACTTAATGTATTATCCTTCTTACCATATTTAAAAATTACATTTTATTATAGAATTAATACATTCAGGGTTACTCAATGGCAATAGAATCTGTGTTTACCGCCTAAATGTATAAAGGGAAATCAGTATAATTATATTTGGGGCCTTAAGTACATGTTTAATATGCTTTGTTTTTGTAAACAACCTGAGGGGTCATTTTCTTGCACTAGATAAATAAAGGGTATTTATGATTCAAAATCCTAAACTAAGTACCTGCTGAGTGCATGTGGAAAGTGATTTGAGAAATTAAGATACAAAAATAGTTATGGTTTACTAACAGAGCTCATGAGAAAATACATGTAGTACATATCCAGAGAAATTATAATACAAAGTGGGAATGATTAGCCCCCACTAGAAAATATTTTAAATGTGTGTTTCCAAAAGAAAATGAAAATTCTTGTAAAGGAGTTCAAGGAAGATATATGAAGCTTCTTTTGTTTATTAATAGTTTGTCTTTAGAATATGTATGGACCATGAAAGGATAAGACCATGAACTGAAATCAGGCAGAGGAATTAATCTGGGGCACTGCACAGAGGCAGCAAAGTTGGGGCATGTTGGAAAATGATTATGGTGTCATTTTAGGAAAGGAATTACATCTTGTGAAGTTGGATAATAAGACTAATCACTGAAATTTCTTCAGATTTTAGATGGCATTAAATGTTAGTCTCACAGTTTACCTTTAGTCAGGGTAAATATAAACTTTCACCTTATTATATACGTGCATTTTATTAACAAAATATATAGATTTTTACCTTATTATATATTTTCCAAAACCATAATATTTTTTCTTAATTTTGAGTATCAAAAAGAACTATTTGAATTATTAAAAATAATAGCTTAAAGTACCAATGAGAACTGAAAATCGAGTCTATGCTGAGAGCTTGTCGTGGTAATATACATTTTTCATTGCTTATTACTTATGTAAAAGGAAAGAAGAATAAATAATGTTTACATTAGAATTTGTCACATAAACTTTTAAGAAAATTTAATATGTTTTTAAGGATGTTTAAGAACATGTGCAGGAAAATGTTCTAAGTAATTTGATGCCTTTAGCCAAATAACTCCTTTTATAAACAGTAGTTGGTTAACCCCAAATTTATGAGTTTATTTACAGTAATGGTTCTCAAATCTGGATATACTTTGTAATATTTGGATAATTTTTAAAATTCAAATGGTCCACCCTATCCTAGACCAATCATATCAAAATTCCTAGAAATTGTTCTCAAATATTAACATTTTTAAGTGCTCTTGGGTGATATCAACAAAGGCAAAAGATGAAAGCTACTAATTCATAGGCCAAGTTAAGAAATAAAATTGTCTATCATAGCACATTTTACTACCTGTGATTATCATGAGTCTTATTATCTTTTTATGGACAGTAAATTACAGTTATATATTATATTTAAGCAGTTACCTAGTTAGCAACCAACTGACTTACTGTTTTTTTAAATTGTATTCCCATGTCCTCCCAAATGTTAATATTCTATAAGAATTTATTTTTTTCTTATGATCTATATAATCCAGGCAAAACTAAGTCCTCATTGTATTTAATATGTCATATCCTTTTAGATGAACAGATCTGAATATGATTCCTTACTTTTTCTATAGTCCTTTATAAAAACATAGTCTACATGTTGTTTACATTGACAGAAATACAACTGAGAATGGTGATACAAACTTTAATTCTTGAATTTATTAAATTATCTTTATGCCATGCCATGTCAATTAAAATCACTTACATTTTCTTTTTAATTAAAATTAGTCGTAAATTAATGATTATTCCCATTGTATCTACAAATAAAATCACTTTACTTCCTACTTAGGTTTCTGTATATTTCAACAAGAACTCATTATTTTCTTCCTTTCACCAATCTTATTAAAATGCTAATATTTCAGTATTCTGTTCATTATGTTTGCAAATCATACACTCTGAAACAAAGTAACTAATTCGTATGTGTATCTATAATTCAATAGCTAGTTTCATGCAATATGTATGTATATATTCATGTTAGTTATACATTTTAATGTATATTACCCACTCAAATTACTTGAATTTTTAATCATACCGAAATTAAAAGGAAATGTCAAAGCCATCCTTGCACCTTAGTATTTAATTTTTAGTAATATCTCTTTACTAAAGTTACTTGATTCAATTAAATGCCTTTCACTTTAACTCTCACTAGGTAAAAATATCTTTATTCAGTGACAGGCACTCAGTTAGGCACTAGGAATAAGACGCAAAGGAAAACAAATATGGAATCTGCTATCATGACATTTAAAGTCTGCCAGTGCCAACTCGCAATTATTTATGAAGTGAGAATCATGAAGCAATGTAAACTTGATTTGTATTTGGCAATTTGTTATGAGTTTATTGTTCCAGAATATTTGTCTTCAGACATATATGTATTAAGCTATATTAAAATAACCTTGTATTTTTTGAGTGTCCAGAAGTGGATTGTGAGAGTTATAATAGTTTTAATGATGGTTTATACTTTTATTTATTTATTTATTTTTTAGAGACAGAGTCTCACTTTGTCACTGTTGGTAGAGTACTGTGGCATCACGGCTCACAGCAACCTGCAGCTCTTGGGCTTAGGTGATTCTCTTGCCTCAGCCTCCTGAGTAGCTGGGACTACAGGTGCCCGCCACAACGCCCAGCTGTTTTTTTGTTGTTGTTGCAGTTTGGCTGGGGCCGGGTTTAAACCAGCCACCCTCGGTATATGGGGCCGGCGCCCTACTCACTGAGCCACAGGTGCGGCCTGATGGATTATACTTTTAAATTCATGTTGAAACTTATTCTCAATGCAACAATATTGAGATGTGTGATCTTCAAGAGGTGATAAAGTCAAAAGGCAGATCACCCATGCATGGGCTTAGCACCCCTACAAAACGGCTTGAAGTTGAAGGGAGCACTATTGTGCCCTTCTGCCATGTGAGGGCACAATACTCATTCCCCCTGGAAGATGCAGTAACAAGATGCCATGTTGGAAACAGAGTCGGGGCGCTCACTAGACACTGAACTTGTTGGTGCCTTGATTTGGAGTGCTCCACAACTGAGAGAAACACATTTCTGATGTTTATAATTAGCAGTCTCAGGTATTTTGTTATAACAGCACGAATGGATTAAGACAGAGAGTATGCAGTGAAAATATTGCATTGTGTCAATCATTGGAGATCCTCAAATACTAATTTAAAAACAGTGTTATAAATAATCAACTAGACTGATAATCTACACAAAAGTATTCAATATAGAAACTGTTGACAGTTTAATTAATGGCAAGAAGAAAGCTATATAGTGGTAAAAAAAAAAATCATGGAATCCAGCTAAATTTGTTTAAATATTCTTTGGTGTGTACCTTTGTCAATCTCTTAGCACCTTTTTATATCTCAAAAGGCAGCAAATTAATTAACAGTATTAGACATGCTGTTCATTAATATAATCATCCTGCAAGTGTGAGTTATTTAAAAAAATATTTTGTTCTGTTAAAAGGGAAGCTTTTAGCTTTTCAACTCACCCCAAAAGTTTCTTATTGAAAAAAAAAGATAATAATCAAAAAATAAAAGACAGGGGCAGCGCTTGTGGCTCAGTGGTAGGGCGCCAGCCCCATATACCCAGGGTGGTGGGTTCAAACCCAGCCCCAGACAAACTGCAACAACCACAACAACAACAACAAAATAGCTGGGTGTTGTGGCAGGTGCCTGTAGTCCCAGCTACTTGGAAAGCTGAGGCAAGAGAATTGCCTAAGCCCAGGAGTTGGAGGTTGCTGTGAGCTGTAACACAATGGCACTCTACCCAGGACTACAAAAAGAAAAAGAAGACAGAGGAAAAAAATCAATATAGCTATGGAAGAAATGCTATTTCTCTTTAATATCTGTATTATTCTTGTTATCCTTGTTATTAGGTTGTTTGTTCATTTACTGTTAATCTCTTCAGTTTAATTGTCTCATTGAAGACTGTCCATTAGAATATGTGCAGAAATAGTAAGTACCATCTTTTAGCCTGACTCATATAAATCTCTTAAAATGCACATTGCTCCTCTATCTTCTGGCTGAATGCACAGGCTTTGTAGGATCCAGAAGAGTAGAGTCATTAAGATAGAGGAACCTGAGTGAATGACTGGGAGGAATAAAACTGCCCTATGCACACAGGATGCAGGTATCACAAAAAGTCAACTTACCAGTGGTAAGCCATAAGACTTTTATAATCGTTACAGTAGATAACGAATGCTGAGTGAATCAAATCAAAACAATGACATTCTCAGGTTATATTAGCTTAAAAAAGATTCATGTTCTCAGGATAAATATTTCATATATCATGTATATATTACTTCATTTTTTAGTTTTTATAATTTTAACTGTGAAGTGATTACTATGTTAGCTTCTAATAAATAAAAGGAAATGAGGATCCATTTTTGTTCCCTATGAATAAACTCCTCTGTGGGAAAAAGAGCCATATTTCAAAGTTTGATAATAGAAGGATTAACATAATATTAAAGAGAAACACAAGAAAAATAATTAATTTTAACAACAGAGGCCAGGAATAGCTTCCTGTGAAGCATTAATCAAACTGGGTCTCGAATAATGATTATGAGTTTACTGACAGCAAAGACATGATGAGGTGAATATACAGAATTCTTGATTTTGCAGCATTTTAAATATATTTGTTGTTACTGGAAAGTACATGAACATTAGCTTTTCAAAGGAAGATAGAAAAATGGCCAACAAACATGAAAAATGCTTAATGTTTTTCATCATCAGAAAAATGCAAATTAAAAGCACAAGTTATTGCCTTACCCATGTCAGAATAGCTATTGTTAAAAAGTTCAAACACAATGAATATTCACCTGGATGCAGAAAGAAAGGAGCACTATACACTGTTGAAGGGACTGCACATTAGTATCACCTTTCTGGAAAATAGTACAAGATTTCTCAATGAACTAAAGTAGGCTTACAATTTGGTTTAGCAGTCCCTAGATTACTGGGTATCTACCCAAAGTCACAGAAGTAATTTTATCAACGAGACACCAGCACTTAAATGTAGCACGGCACAATTCACAATCACAAACAGGTAGAATCCACTTAAACGCCCATTGAGGCATGAGAGGCTTAACAAAATGTAGTACATAGTACATATGTCTGTGCATGTGTGTGTGGTGTATACACACACAAGTACACGATGGAGTACTACTCATCCATCAAAAGACATGAATCAATGTCTTTTACAGCAATTTGGATAGAACTGGAGACCATTATCTTAACTGAAATATCTCAAGAATGGAAAGATATATACTACATAGAACTAATTGATGGGCACATATATGCATGGAAAGAAATAAAAGTCATTGGAAATCCCAAAGGGGGAAGGTGGTAGGACAGAAGAGGTAAAGATGTACCTAACAGGTTCAATGAACTCTATTTAGGTGATGGGCACACTTATAACCATGACTTGAGCATTGTAAAGCTATCTATGTAACAAAAACATTTGACTACTCTTAATACTTTCAGATTAAAAGATATTTTACATTTATGGTATATGACATCTGAAATTTATCAGTCTGCTGCTGAAAATATTAATAAAGCTGAGAGAAAATGTTAAATGGAAGAAATATATGAATATTATAATTTTACAGTAAGCAGTAGCTCCCACCAGAATGGATAAGAAAACTATCTAGTGATATGACAGAACAGGCGTTAATAAACCAACACATGGGCCAAATTTGGCCCACTGACAAATTGTAAATAAAACTTTATTAGGATTTAGTCATGTCCACTCATTTACAACCAGTAAAACAGACACTATTTACTATCTGGAACGTTGAAAAACAATCATTGACTATAGATTTGGAGGCATTCCTAGACAAGAATCTTATATAAAAAAAGAAAATATAGGGCATTGCCTGTAACTCAGTGGGTAGGACGCTGGCCTCACATACTGAGGGTGGTGGATTAGAACCCAGCCTCAGCCAAACTGCAACAAAAAATAGCCAAGTGTTGTGGCAGGCACCTGTAGTCCCAGCTACTCAGGAGGCTGAGGCAAGAGAATTGCCTAAGCCCAAGAGTTGGAGGTTGCTGTGGGCTGTGACACCACAGCACTCTACCAAGGGTTACAGGGTGAGCTCAGGCTCAAAAAAAAAAAAATAGACAGAAAAAGAAAGAAAGAATAGGCAAGAAAAGAAAAGAAAATATAATGCATTAATGGGCAGTAAAAAGTGACACCAAATCATCAGGGACATAGGAAAAATAAATAGAAAATAAATGATTCAGGAAGTTAATAGGAACAAAGTGGAAATCGAAAATATTCTTTACTTATTATGGCAGAATTATAGTATAATTTGGTCTATGGGATCTGATATTAAACTTCTAAGGTGGAGTTTTAAGAAAAGTATTGAGTTGGATCACATTGACTGTCACAACCCCTATGGCCTGTAGGGGTTGCTGTGGGAAGGAGCCAGGTGTGACATGGATTAGAAGTACAAGCTTGCAGGATGGGGCTAACCTTAAATGCAGGGTAGCCCTGAGCCCCTTCTGCAATGGCTATTTACTAAGATTATATACAACAGGTGTGGAGAGTTAAGGTAATTCACATACACAACAGGTGTGGAGAGTTAAGGTAACTACATATGAGGTCTGCATGCTTAAGGATTGCCACGTGCTCTCCTCACCTGTTCTTTCCCCACAAACCTCATGAAGAACTACAAAGCATCAATGTTTAACGCGTGCTTACTAGTGAGTGACTGACCTTATCTCATTCCGGAACACTGAGTTCCAGATTGCCCCCCAAGTCAGGAAATATCTCTAGGCTTGCCAGGAGACTGTCCTATTCTCGGCGTTTCCTTTTAATGTGATTAAGAATCGGTACCTGTCCATTCCTCTACAATTGAAGAATGAATAAAGCATATTATTATTCCAGAAATTTTAGCAGTGAAAGGGGAAAAGCACATAGGCCGGCTAGGTACATGATGAGTAAGGAAGTAATTGGCTTCTTTTTCTTTTTTATTAATTCAACTTGTTTACTAGTAAGAGGAGGCTAGACCACATTATGAATTTAAGACATAATCCCAAGGAGATGAAGAAAGATAAAAGTATAGGAGAGAGTCAGTATAATCTGACTGCAAAACAGATTCAAGAGAGGCAAGAAGGCAGTAATCTAGTACATAGGTAATGGTATTAGCGCAAATAAGAAATGAAATGCTGCACTCATTGCTGCAACAGAACTGAGAAAACAAATCATACAGTATTATTAGAGGTGCACTTAGAATTGGAGCAGATGGAATGTAAAAGGACAGTAGCACGTGGTGTTCTCTTTTTCATCTGTAGTTTAAGAAGCTAATTCATTGGCTTAAATAAGAAGCCAGTAGCCTTGAGGAAAGCCATAAATAACTCTGAAGGCTACAGGGATATAGAACTCATTAAACTTGGGTTGGAAAATATAATTCTTTTGTTATATCAATGTGCACATACAAATAAATTTTCTTTAATTTCATAATGAATCTTTTTCTTGATGGAATACTACTAAGTGTGTACTGAGAATTACCACTTGCTGAGCATAGGGACTCTATTTATGATAAAGTTCTGATACAAAATCTCATATTCCTTGTGAGAAAATAAATAAGCTACTTAAATCAGCAACAAACACTAGTAATTGGTGTCCATAAAGTTTCCAGTCTTCATCTGTGGCCATATTGTCAGGTTAAGAACTTAATTGCTTTTCCATGTTGAAAGGATTTTGTTTTGTTCTGTTTTTTCAGGGAGTTTTTTGTTTTTTAGGCAAACGTTTTTTATTCTTCTTTTATAAATTTTTAAACCCAGGACTTTTATATTACACTAGAAATTAATCATTTATAAATATTAGGTTAATTATACTAATGAGATTTTTAAAATGTGAGAACTTAGCACATTTTTGAATTGCAATTCTGGCTGTTTCCTACTGTAGACAAGATTTATGCACTTGGTAAGACAAAGTAAGTAAATAAAGTATAGCAAGGCAAACAACATTATTTTTTCTTATATTCATGTAAAATTTGTATGTGACAGCCATATTAATTTTAGTTGAGAAAGTGGTTATAATAATATTACAACAGACTTTTTGAAAACAGAAAAGCTAAGGTTTAAATTCTTGTCATATGCAACTCTTTGGAATAATTCAAAGTTTTAAAGACACAGAAATTTAATGAGTGTAGTAAGCTGGTAAGCTATTTATTATTATAAATTAACTGCCCAGATCACTCTGAGGTTTCCAGGACATGGTGAGGTAGTGTGAAACCTTTGCCTGCCCAGAAATGTAGAATTTCTCACAGTAGCAGAATCTTTTGAGAGATCTGGCTGCTTAAATGAGTATAATCCAGCTCCACACAATGAGGTCTGTCATGCTTCTACTTCTGAAAATGCTTTGGGTCACAAGGTTAAGTTATAATGTTTTCAAATGGAATTCAAGGCATTTACCTACAATATCTTATCAAACAGACTTTGATTTAAACATGTTAAATGTAAAATCCTGAGATAGCTGTATTGTGACCTGGTGCCAACACTCTTTAATTGACTGGTCTACTATAAAATAGAATTATGAATATTGAAAAAGATGATTTAAAAGATAAACTAGTAACCATCAGATTATCTTTGCTATGGATTTGTCATATTGAAAGTAGTTGGAAAGCTTTAATAATTGGGGGAAATATTTAGTTTACTGCAGAGTGTTGAATTTCATCTAGAATGTGATTTACAAAGCATACCTTACTAATCTTTCAAAGTTCTTCAGTTCAAATGTGTTTGAATATTTTATAATGTTTCTGATATAATGAATACCATGCAGTCCTCATAGTTTTGTAGCCAATTATGGCTCCACAATTGTTGGAGTTCTTTTGGATATATGAAAGGCCAATTAATATTTAACATTATTATTTTAAAATTATAATTAGTATGTCTCAGATTTAAAGCATGCAACAGTGACTTATTGCATCTGTATAAACCTGCAGAAATCATTGAGAAGATCAAAGTAATGGATATGTCCGTCACTCCAAAATGTTTTCTCTTGCCTGTTTGTAAACTTTCCTTCCTGGCTCTCTCTGCTCTGTGCCTCACCCCCACAGAAACATTTTATGTTACTATGGATTAGTCTGCAAATTTAAACAAGGGAAGACTATGTTAAAGTGTTTCTAGTATTATCCTAAATACTGAACAATTAGTTTCTACATTATACTAAATTGCAATTACATTAATATTGACAGGTAGCACTACCGATAAGCAACAAATAGTTCAGTAAAGCTTTTGTAATTTTGTAATTGTACATCTCTGGTTGAGATCAGTGTACAAGAAAGAAGTTAATTCAGGAATTGGATAAATTGAAGCTATTTGTATGTCTCTGGAATTCATTCCAATTCAATTACTAAGTTATATATACACATACATATATGTATATGCATGTGTAACTAAAAATATTCTGTACTTTCATTACTTTCCAGGGTAACCATCTTCTCCTATGCAATGCTTTGTTGACACTTAAAAGTAGGACTTTAATGGGACTGGTGATGAAAGGAGACAGCTATAGGCAGTACCAGCAGGTAATTTCTTATAACAATTATCAGCCCATGACAAAAAAGAAACCATTTTTTTAATTTTTATTAAATAATAGCTATGTACATTAGTGCAATCATGGGGCACAATGTACTGACTTCATATACAATCTGAAATATTTTCATCAAACTGTTTAACATAGCCTTCATGGCATTTTCTTAATCACTATATGTAGACATTAGTATTCTGCATTTAGTAAGTTTCACCTGTACCCTTCTAAGATGCACCATGTGTGATCCCACCAATTGCCCTCCCTCCACCTCCACCCTTGCCCCCCTTTCCTCCACTCCCTTGCCCTTTCCCCCATATTCTTGTTCTATAACTGGGTTTTAGCCTTCATATGAAAGCTATAAATTAGCTTCATAGTAGGACTGAGTACATTGGATACAAATGCAAAGAATTCTTACAAATTCTTTACAAATTTTGTATGATAGTGAGAAAATTAATGACCTAAGAAAATTAAAATTAAAAAATTAATGACCTAAGAAAATTAAAATGACCAATAGAAACCATGAGCTTCTGCAAAAAGTGGCTTTGAGAGTTTGAAGTTATTGTTTAGAGTTTTATTTAATGTATGTATCTTTTTGTTTAAGTTTTTTTATTTTCTAGTTTAGTGGTTTTTTGTTGTGTGTATCTTTTTGTTTAGTTTTTTTATTTTTTTAGTTTAGTGCTTTGTGTGCATTTCTGTTTGTGACTTATGACATCATTATTAATCTTGGATTAGAAAATTCTGCAATAATAACACAAGAGTCTGATCTCTGGATTAGGATTCCAACGTTAGAAGCATCAGCTTTTCTCTACGTTGTTTCTCTATTCATGTTTCCAGATGGAAGTCAGGGACCTTCAGGCCTCTGACAGTCTTCATTTAGCAAATCTACACGACTGAATTTTTCTATTAGAAGAAGATGGGCATGTAGTATTGCTACTATCCTTGTATCATAAATAAAGAGAAGCAACAAAAGAGATGGCAAGCCCTGTCCTCCTTACCTCTTAGAAAACCTAAGTGCATTGTAGAGTGCATTAAACTATTTTACATTTTTATATCAAAACAAGATGCAAAACAGCATTACTTTAAAAATAATTTTGCAAGTAAAATGTAATAAATACTTGAATTTGTAAAAAAAAAAAAAAAGAAAGAAAGAAACCAATTTATATAACAGGCATGTAGATATTGATGTGTAGGTTCAAAAATGTGACAATATTAAATCAAACATAATGTAAAGGCTGTTTAGGAATGCTTGTTTTTCTAAGAGGGTGAACTTTTTAAAGCAGGAACCAAGCCTTAGCATATTTCTCCCTATATTTTAAAAGTTGAAGTTATAATGCATTTTTCAGATTATCATATAATTAATTCATAGTTGTAATTATTGAATAATTACTATACCATACACTATTCTACTGTATAATTTTTGATACAGAAATTCAGTAAGATTTCAGTTTTTTTTTCCATAGAACACTCTTCTCTTTAAGTGAGGAATTCCTCTATAAGACTATCAAAAGGTTTGAAAGTAATTAAAAATAAAATCAATATCTTGAGGAAAAATTTTAAAAACAGTAATGAGAGAATAAGAAAAAGAAAACAAAGAAAGAAGCATCCAACTTACAGTAAGACTATTTAAATATATCTTTAATAGAAGTGAAGACAGTGTTGTCTTACAGATGTGAAACTACCTTATGATTTCAAATATTGTTTGAGCAAGGACTCATAGAATGTAATAATACCTGTCTTATCTTAAACAAATATCTTTGCCATATCTGTTCATTCTATCTTACTAAAATCTTTACCATCACATGTTCAAAGAGAAGAAAATCAGCCTAGGTCCAGGGAATAAATTGTTATGATCACTGATGAATTATTTGACCATTTGGTTCTATTTGACATGATACAAGGTGAAGGGATGTTGTATTTAATCTTAGAATATTTTCTCAATTTATTTTTTGAAAAACACTACTATGGAAATTAAATTTCAGTACCTTCTTAAAAGAGGCAGCTTCTACAATAGAACAAAACAAACATGTTGCATTCTCTCTGATCATAATTTTTTTTGAGTTTACTAAGAAGATGAGATAAATAACATCATTAAGTAGCAGAAAGATAGTGTGAAATTTAGGTTTCATAGAGAAGAGAGGATGAAGGGTATCAGAAGAAAAAAACAAATTCTAATTGATTAAGTTTTAAGATATTGTAAAGACTGCATGACTGGGCTTGAAAAAAATCAATACCCATCAGCCAGAAAATATTTGTGAGATAGAGTAATAGTATATAGTTGGAAATATAATATATGATAAATTTATTTTGAGTTTAAATTTTACTAGGCAGTATTTCAACATAGTCAGTGGAGATAAGAGAATCATTAAAAGTTTCTGACCAATGTAAAATTATATGCCACTTTCTGACAGTTTGTAAAAAAGGTTGGAAATGGAAAAAAATGAAGAAACGAAGATAACTCATAACATATTTTTCAGTTGCCACTTAAAGAGACCAGGGCAGTAGAAATGGGAATCAAAAAGAAAGACAGATCTGTGTATCTTTCATTATATAATTCAAAATAATTTAAAATGTTTTAAAAATGATCTACTATATTCCTTCTTATGTAAACCAAATATAGGACATTTACTACGAGAAAATAGAAATATGCAAGACATTAGAAAAAACAATTTGTAACTTTACTATTTAAGCATAAGAATTTAAGTAAGATTTTGATGGTATATGATGAAACATGCATAAGATTTTCTGTATTACTATTATATAAAAATAATATTGTATGAGGAAATATATACAATAAAGTATAAATTATGTAAATTTTATTATAATCTATTATTATACATTGAATATATGTGTATAATATATAAGCCTAATAATATATGTGTATATGTAATATGTAGTTAATATAAAAACACATGTATTTCATTGTTAAATATTACATTTTTCATTGAGATACAACAATATAATGTGCACAAAATTTCTATAGCCAGTGAATTTCTATAGCCAATTCCTGAGTTAAGGTAATACATATTTTCAGACTCCTGGAAGTTTTCTCATTCTCTTTTCTGGTCAATATTCACCAAAATAAACATGATTCTGATACCTGTCATCAGAATTTTTAATCTATTCTTGAACCTCAGTTAGATGCTTTAATATAGTTGACACTTTTTAATAACAATTTTCTCCAAACAGTATGTTTGTAAGATTTATTAATGTTCTCCTATATATTATTAATTTGCAATGTTCAATTATACTAATATAATGTTATTTATTTAACATTCTAAGACATGTGTCCACTTTCCAGTTATCACTATTATGGATAAAATGTCTATAAGCATTATTCCAAATGACTTAGGTAAATCTATTTCACTTTTTCAAGATATACACACTTTCAAAACTGACATTTCTATGTCATAGTCTGGTATATCTTCTGTTAAGTACGTATCCAAAATTTATATTCTAAAGTAGACATTCTCTTTTGTCTACACAGCTTTGGAGTCATTCAAGACTAAAGGATGGTACGTAGGGATTTGGGGATTCTTTGTGGTTTCCTCCCTATGTGTAATCCACCTCCAAATCCCATTTAAATTGCAAACTGAAATTCTGATATTTGCTTCCTCTAGTCAGTGAAAATACAACTTTCATTTGTTGGCTGAGTTTTGTGTTCTGGCTTGGAAAGTGGATGTAGGTAAAATGACATGGGGAATTATATTGGTGGAAATATAGAGCTCACCTTCCAGGCTTCTCCTCAAAGATCACTTGCTTTTTAGTGTGAGGGGATAAGCCAAGGACTTGGGTAGCTCAGACGCTTGAACAGGTAAAGTCGCAATATTTTCAAGTGATAAAACTATCTTTCTGATATTGTAATGGTGAACATGTGACACTCAACATTGATAACAACCCATAGAAGACCACAGCACAAACAGACAACCTTAGAGTACGTCAATAAAAAGTCATGTAGTAGCTGGATGATCCCAGGATAAAAGGAAGAACTTAACAAAAGAATCTTGGTGTGATACAAGTATATGAAATAATTTCATTAAAAAGTTTTGTGGGAAATGCTGCTTATTGAAGTAATTTTGGAAATCAGTGTTTATGATTGAACAAAAGCTAAAATGAATTTTATATAAGCAATATCCTCTAGTTGATAAAGTAGCTTTCCATGTGCCAGACATTAGAACTTTACTTTCTAATAATTGGAGTAAAGCAATGGGCCAAAAAAAGAAAAAAAAACTATGGGTCATCAAAACCAAGAAACGTATAGAATAAGAGGAGGTGAGGAGAAAAAGCTTACCTATTAGGTATAATAAACACTATTCTGGTGATGAACACAGTAAAATCCTCCAACTTAAGCATTATGCACATTATATATGTAGCAAACCACTTTGTACCCTTTAATATGTTGAAAAATTTTGGAAAAAAAATTCAATTTCTATGACATAAAATCAGTTGTAATGTCTGTTGTTTGTAAATGTCAAGACAAAGAACACTAATATTAACATATTGTCACTGAACACTATTACAGATATATATGTATATGCATATATATATATGCATTAGAACTAAATCTTACAGCATAAATTAAATAGAAGAAGAAGCACATCAATAATATAATATAACCATACACTGATATAATGTAAGCTGTTCTACGCATTATATTGCCTGAATGTATTTTCATTATTCATATTTTAGTTTCAACAAAGTATTTATTAGAAATAAAGGGTTATGTAAGCATATAACATTAATTTTACAAAATAGAAATGTTTCAATACTAGTACTAAAGTTGCATTGTCTGTGTGAACAATTTAATGCATTATATTCACTACCAATATTCTGTAATTAAACTAACTTTCCCACTTAAATATTTTTGGCAGAAGCCATAACTTAAAAAAATAAAAATTTGATATATTATTTAAACTAAGATTTTAGTGAATTTAACATATGTTTACAAATTATAAAATATGATAAAACTATTTTTGTGACAAATAAGATGACTTTTTATATTTAAATTCAGTTATTAATAGCATATAGTTATAATATTTTATATGAAATTTATCAAGTAAAAATTGAGAACACAATTGACATAAATAAGTACAAGCCTAAGAATAAAACTGTGTGGTTTGTGTAGTTAATTGTGTAGTAGTAATTTTGAAATTATTTCATCAGGGTGCAGTAAAGTTAATTATTCATCAAATTAAATACTAAATAAAAACTAGAATAGTACTTTAGTTTCATGTTAAGCATAAAGAACAGTAATGTATTCTCCAGGAATGAACAGATGAATGGTTAGGATAGAATGAAGACATTTTATTAACCATTGTTATAACTTTGAAATTAAATGAATTTATTAATTAAAAAGTCTGTTCATCTCCTGCAAAATGTATGAATAAATTATTCTGCTCCAAAAAAATGTTCCACACATTTACATTCCCTGGAAAGTTGTCAATTTTATTAGCTCAGAACATGATACATAGTTACAGGGTCTTTTAAAAAATTCTTTTTTCCCAACATATTTTTAATCAGATAATCTATATTCATTAATATTTAGGAATACAGGGTAGCAAAAATTTGTGGATAAACTAATCTTTTTAATAACTTTATTGTAGGAAGTTTATTATATCTTTTCATTCTTATAAAGGAAATATCTTTGGAAGCTATTATAACTGAAAAGAAATTTAATTGTCACATGTGCTGATTTTATAAGTAAACTTTTGAATTACGGTTTTAGAGTGTATCCATTATTTTTATATGCACATTACAAATTTGCTGTGATTTTCCTGGATGAGGAGCCAACAAGTGTATAGTTAAGTCATTGAATTCTCTGATCTGAAAGACACCTTTATTCTAAAGAACTTTGCAATCTAATTTCACTTAAAATACTAATATCTGTACACAATAATTGGTATGTACTCTCACATTCAGAAGATTAAAATCAGTCTCCCTCCAGTTTTTAAATTTATAAATATGCTATATATTGACAAAGTACTTAAGTGTTTGAAAGTATAAATGCAAGGGAAAACATGGAAAAAAACAACAAGAGGAAATAATATTTACTTTTAGAGAGAAATTTCACATTTTTGACTGGAAGGAAATACTTTGCAATATTTACATGGAAATGATAAAATCTTTAAAAATATTTCATATCTGATCTAAAACACCAGCTCATGCAACACTCCAAGTCATTTAGAATATGGGAATAATTTGAACACTTCCAATGTTTGAACTAAGAGCAGCATTTGGACTCAGTAAAAAAAGTTGTATTATTAATCGCCTTGGCCTCTGAGAGTACCAGGATTACAGGCATGAGCCACCACACCTGGCCTTAAAAACACCAATTTTAAAGCTTAGATATATAACTAATTTACTTTTTAAAAATTATGTTTAGTGGGAGGGGCTTTAAGATGGTGGCCGAGTAACAGCTTCCTTGCAAATGGGCACAGTGAGACTGGGGAGAGAAGACTTCAGGCTTCACTGGCTGGTGGAATGTGCCCAGAAACATCCCTTTGGGGACACAGGGAGACAGCGTGAGACTTCTGGACCCCCTGAGGAAGGCAAAAGTGGTGGAGATCTGGGAAGTGGTTGCCTGTCTTCCTTTGGTCTAATCCTGTCAGCAGCTATGGCTGCAGCAGCAGTGAGAATGCAAACTGGGAAGGCCTTACCTGCGAGCTGTTTGGGTTTCTTTTGGACTTGGCACTCAGTTGAACTGCCTTGGGAGAACTGGGGCAAGAGTGCGGAGGTCTTTGAGTGTTTTCTGAGGCTCCAGACTGAGCCACCGAGCCTGATGGAGCTACCAGGGTTTGGTTGTGGGCCCTGGGGAACCTTTGTGGGAGAACTGCCCTGGCAAACTCCACCCTCAGGGTTGCAGAACAAGCATCCAGTGGGAGCGAGTAATCTAGTGACTGAACAGATTAAAGGCGGGGACTGAGACGCCTTGCAGCCTTAGCCCTCAGGGGCATAGGGTGAGAGCAGTTTTGGCACACTGGGCAAGTGGCTAGCCACTTAAGGAGTGATCCCAGTCACAAGTGCTTTCCTGGGAAAGCTTCTGCTTAGCCCAAGTTAGCAATTTAAAGTGCCTTCTAAGCAGGCTGAGGAGGATTTAAGCTCTCCACCCTGCGGGGTTTGAGAAATCATTAGAGGCCACCAGTCTCCATTTTGTACAGTCCTATCAACATTGTGACTAACATATCATACCCCAAAAGATCACCTCTTGCCCAGACAATATCAGCAATATATATATACTGCTTTGTTTTTTTTGTTTTGTTTTGTTTTGTGTTTTGTTTTGTTGTTTGTTTGTTTGTTTGTTTTTGTTATTGTGGTTTTGTTTTTAATTTCAACATTTTCCTTAAAGATTTTTCTTTTCTTATTTTTTCTTTTATTTCTTCATTTTTCTATTTTAAATATAATTATCTATTGTTGCCTTTTTCAACAATTAGACTTCAATTTTGCTAGTGTTTCTACCCATATTGTTTTTTTCCCCAATCTTATCCCGTAAAGTTTTCGTTTTGCTTGTTTTGATTTGATTTATTGCATTTTTAGCTTCCCTCTCTGCTTGGTGGAGGTGGGATACTGTGTCCAAACAGGCTGGCAATGAGTTGCTGACCTAATCACCTAACCTGGCACCCGAAGAGGTTGAGGGCTCTCGAGGTTGGGTCAAAGTACCCTATTGTACACATATATTGCTCCCATTCCTCTATTTCTGTGCCTCTCTTCTTTTGGTCCATAGTTGCTTCTACCCACCCTCTTCCTCTTTTGGTCAATAGTTGCTTCTACCCACCTCCTTCCTACTTTTTCTTTTCTTTTCTTTCCTTTTTTTTTTCTTCTTTCTTTCTTTTTTCGCTTACTGCTCTTCAATCTTCTCATCCTTATGGTCTTGTACCAAAAGGACTCATCAAAACGCTAGTCCAGAAGCACAGCAATTTAAAGAACAGGAGGAAGTGAAAGGAAAATTAGGGCAAGGAAACAGATAAAAAAAATCACTAATGAAGAAGAAACAGCAGAAAACTCCTGGCATAATGAAAAAGCAGTCCAGAGAAACCCCCCCTAGGGGCTGTGAGGTAGATACTGCAGAGGATTCCACCTATAAGGAAATGTTAGAAATGTCAGAAAGGGAATTTAGAATACAGATGATGAAAACAATCAAGGAAATGAAGGAAGCAATGAAGGAAAATGCTGATAAACCAGAAAAAGAAATCCAAAACCAGAATCCATTAAGAGAAGAATATAAAAAGGATATGGCAGAGATGAGGGAAATGAAGCAGTCAATTAGGGAACTTAAAGATGCAGTAGAAAGTATCAACAATACATTAGACCATGCAGAAGAAAGAATCTCAGAGGTAGAGGACAAAGCTCTTGAGATAACTCAGATGCTTAAAGAGGCAGAAAAGAAGAGA
>CAUYON010057626.1:0-38002 GCA_963573935.1 Arctocebus calabarensis
GCCAGGTGACAGAAGTGAGAATCCACAGAAGCACCAATCACTTGGCAGTTGAGTTTCTTAAATTCTTCTGCCCTATCACTGAAAGCAATGATCTCGGTGGGGCAGACAAAGGTGAAGTCAAGAGGGTAAAAGAAGAACACAGTGTATTTTCCTCTATAGTCAGATAGGCTGATATCTTTGAACTGACCATCTGGCATAACAGCGGTGGCTTTGAAGTTGGGGGCAGGGTACCCAATTTTGGCATTTCCTGAAGACATTTTGCTATCAGCAGTTCCAACAGAGAAGTCGCCGACAACTAAGACCCCTCAGAGTAGCCAGGAAGAAGACTCCAGCAGGGAATTTACTGAGTAGAATGGGATGTGATAGAAAAATAGACATTTAACTTAAGATAAAATTCACAGGTACTGTACATTATGTGTACAAGCCGATGAATATTGAAAACTGTATGTAGCCATGTAACCAATACAGTATTCAAGATATGGAACAGTTCCAAAGTAGGGAATTTGTGGGACAGATCTTTTGGGTTACCGGCTCTCCTGGGCAGTGTGCTCAGTACCCTGATTGGGCTGTCTGGCTGCCAGATTCTGGGGACTGTCCACTCGCTTTGTCCTCACCACTCTTCTCACAACTTTCATGCAGTTGCCTGCACCTTTCTTTCACTGATCCTCACCACACACACTTTTTGCCAGATTGGAGGTGATTTCTTTCATTTTTCTCTTCTGGGGCTATCTGTATCTTTCCTCCCAGTAGTCTGTTGTTGGCTACTAGTTTCAAATGACCTCTCCCCACCACGGACATACACTGTGGTCGGACTTCTCGGCTCCGCCAGAAGTTCTCCAAAGACCTGTGCTTAGAAATCTTCCCAGCACAGCCCTGGGTAGTGAGTCGGAAGCGAGGCATATGCTTTGCTTTTATGGCTAGAAAGCTGGAAGCTGAGTGGAGTGGAATGGCTTCCTCGCCAGTGAGTCTGACACCAACACAGAATTGTAATATGTGACCCAGTGGGTGTCATAGGTTCCGGTGATTTGTTCCTCCAGTGGGGGGAAAATGCAGTAGAGCTGGGAAGGCAGACATCTTAACATTTTCAAGCCTCTCAATTTTCTTCGCTTTTACCTCGGAAGCTTCTCCATCATCCACGTGTGAGGAATAAAAGACTGAGAATAAGACACAGCAATGGGAAAAGGCACAGGGAGATCTGGCCTGAGAAATCTCAGGCCTGGGTGCTGATTTTATTGATTAGGAGCAAGGAAGAGTGAGTAAGCAGTCAAAGAGGACAAAAAATTGTCACAGGAACTGTTCTTCATACTTCATTTTTTTTTTGAGACAGAGTCTCACTTTGTCACTCTCGGTAGAGTACTATGGCATCATAGCTCACAGCAACCTCAAACTCTTGGACTCAAGTGATTCTCTTACCTCAGCCTCCAGAGTAGCTGGGACTACAAATGCCTGTTACAATGCCCATTATTTTTAGAGATGGGGTCTCACTCTTGCTCAGGCTGATCTTGAACCTGTGAGCTAAGGGCAATCCACCTGCCTCAGCCTCCCAGAGTTCTTCATATTTCTTACAGTGTCATTTTCAGCAACTTGCTAGTTTAATTTAAATATTGCCTAACATTTTGAATTAACCTCTTTTCAGCATCAAAGGATGGCCATGAAAATGTTACAAAGAAGACTTTGAATCTTTAGGGAAATTCCACTTCTTCCCTCCTAACGTTCCTACCTCCAAATGTTGTTCTTTAAGTTAACTGATTGGCTTTGTTGAAATAGCCACATTTGGTTATTAGGAGAAATATATATTTAGAGGCTTAGGAAATTACACCAAAGGATTTTTCATGCTTTCAGTGATGGGAGGCACAGCCACCCAATGTGTTACACTTTGTGAAAGGAATTGCAGGGCTGGCTTCATCCCTGCCCCACCTCTCCCAACAGAGCCAGGAGACAAGAGCCATGAGAAATGGTACCACTCTCAGCCTGTTCGTATTGGCTGGCTCACAGTTCACCTCATCTCCTTACCATAATGACTATGCTGTGGGATTTGAAAGTTGCAACATCTTAATCTGCCTGGAAAACTCTTCCTTGCTTCCAGGGAGTTCCACCGTACCTCCCTGAGTCTGGTGTAAGATCTAACCACGACTGTAATTATTAGTCTTCTTGACAGAAAGAGGGAGGCAGTCTCCCACACCATGACTCTGTCTGCTCTACTATGAATGAACAACCCAGCCCTTCATGCTAATTCCCCAAACAAGCATCAAACCCCATGGCATGAGTGAAATAGTTACCTGCACGACTCAACATGACCTGGGCATGCCTCCTCTTTTTGCTTCTTAAGCAGTATTTCAGACTCATCTGAGGCCTGAGGAAAACTTTCTCTGGTGCCTCCTTCTGACTCACAAGAACATTCACTTAATCCCCTATAGACAATCGAGGATTCTATTTAGCTATAATTGCAGAAGAAGCATCATTAAGGTTGCCTAGCAGCAGACATCAGTTTATTAGAAACAGCTTTCTGTGAGGAACTCATCCTCGTGTTCCCAAAGATTCATGTCTTCTGAGTTGATTGATTTGCTAACTGAATTACACAAAAGATTTTCTCCTGATACTTGTGGGAGGACCAGGTGGGCAAAGTGGTGCAGAAGAACTCAAGTTATAAGTGGAAGAGACTTCCTTAAACAACAGAGGACCGTGTTTCTTCTGTCCAGAAACCTCTAATTAGAAAACCTGAGGCTCTGCTTGGCTGTGTCCTTTGCACTGCTACTGGGTCTCGTTATGTGCCCTGGCAAGATAAGGGAGGCAGAAGGGACATATGTCCTGCTGGAGCTGGGGCCCAATTATCTAGTGATCTGTGGTGTTACAGCTGCCAAACTCAATTTACTTGAACTATCTAGACTAGCAGTTGTGGGGCTGAAGGAAAACTTCCCTGTCACCCCAGAAGTTTCACTGAAAGATCTATTGACAATATAGAAGATTACTAAGAGAAAGAGGTTAATTTCCCCTGTACATGGGGAGATTCACAGAGGAATTACGTAGTATCCTGATGGGGGCAGAAATTTATATACCCTTATTTAGAGGGGAGGGGAAATAAATGGTAACTAGGGATGATGAATAGATACTTGGGAGAAGGAATGGATGGGGGAAACAGATTGACTAGTAAGTGATTCTCTTTGGAAAGTAAATTAACCTAGAAAGATTTAAAATGATTTGGGCCGGATCTGGTTGCATTCTTAATCTTCTTTCTTGGAATATATTGAGATAACAGGGAAGGAAAGGGAAATTGATTGTTCTTTTGATGGGTCTGCCTTTTCATGAAGAAAGAGAGAAAGCCCTTTCCAAGACCTGTTGATCTCTAAGGGCTTCTAATACAAAATACTCTTTATTCCAAGGTGACATATTTTTGGTTGAACTTTCCTGAGCTCATTCATAGTTATGCTCTTGGGACCACGAAGGTAAGAAGAATAGAAAAGCTATTTGTGTAAGGGAGCAGGGAATATCTATTGAAATTTATTGAATGATGATTGTGTGCTAGTCATTGTTTGACATGTCTTTTGTACACAAAAGAAACACTATTAGCTTAAAATTGTCTTTAAAGATGAAAAATCAAGCCTCTGAGAGATTAAGTTTATCAGCACAGTCATCTGTAAGTAGCTGCTATGGGATTTGAACTCTGGTACTCCACTGTACTCTCCAGGCCTTCAGTTTTAGGTGACTGTGGTTGTGGGGGAATTACAGCCCTACACTGCCAGATCTCCTCTTTTTTCAAAGGGAGTCAGTTTAGCTGAGTCTTTAAATTTTTGTCTCCATCTCAGATCAATGAGAGTGGGCTGAGTGTGGCGTAGGATACTTCCTTCATCCCCGGAGTCATTAAGTCATTACGTCACTGCTCAAGCTGCAACTCTGTGCACCTGTGGGATAAATCTGGATCAAGGAAGGGGAAATGTAAACAGGAAGCCACACCAACTCCATTTCAGGAAATGCCCCTTGAGGAAGCTTTGCAATATGGGGTCATCAGAGAGAGTTGCTTGTTTCACAAGAAATGAAACTTGCCAGTTTCACCAGAAACCTAGGAAGAATGTGGATCAATATGTCAGAGCTGTGATCAAGTAAGAGTCTAGACCTGCACGTTTAGGCCAGAGTGCTGTCATCCTAGAGTTCAAAGGTTCCCACCTAGCCACGCAGTGATGGGTGTTCTGTATTTCACATGTGAGCTGAGACCCCAACTTTCTCAATCCTCAGAGGGGCTGGGTGGTTTCTGAGGTCATGAGGTTCCACAGGTGGTCATCCGTGGCCACACATAGTTTAACCTGCATTACAGATGATGTAATTTTTATAAAAATGGGTTATATGCAGGGAAAATGGGAAGCACTGCTGATCTTATATAGTATGGATCACCCTGACTTACCATCAAGCCTTTTTCTTTTGATGACTAGGACCTATATCTTCATGTAAATTCTTTAATATAACTTTTCTGTTCTTTTGCTGAGGATAGTAGGATACTATCTTCCTAGTTTTTCCCTGTACTCATGGATTAAAATAAAATAATCACATTTTATCATTCTTTCATTCCAGACTCACACAGCAATCAGGTACTATTTGGTATCAATTTATTCAATCATGATTTATTTGTGAATGTCCCTAGGAGAGAGCATGGGGACTACTAAGATGACCAACTTGTCCTGGTCTGCTGGGGATAGTCTCAATTTTAGCAACAGGAGTCCTATGCCTCAGTAATCCTGCAGCCATGAGCAAACCAGGATGACTGGTCACCCTAAGCCTAGCACACAGGTTAAGTTACAGTTACAGGCAGAACCAAAGACCCTTCCTCATAAAGGTATGTGGTATGTATGTTGGGGAAGGAGAAGAGCCTTGGCTTCATTCATATCAGTAGGTAGGTGCAGGGGCAGGAGGTAGGGATTTTACATAAAATAATCTCAATTTTCTTTTACTGGATAGTAGACATAGGGTCATCTACAGAGAAAAAGGTGAGCAGATGGTGGAAGCACTGTCACTCAACAAATCATAGTTCCTTTCCCAGCACACTCTTCTAAAACAACTGGATGAGAACTTATGTTAGGTGTATCTATGCTTTTCATGAACGTAATCTATCCTTTCTGAAAGATGCACATTATTAGGAATAACTAGAAAAATGAAATTATATATTCATTTTCCAAAAATGAAAGGCAAATACGAAGTTGTGATCTGTTAAGTTGTGATGTGTTACGAAGTTGTGAACATGAGACATCATGTTCTCCAGAGGTGTCTGTTCCCTAAGTGCTGTTCTTTAATAACCAGTTGCCCTCAGGCGTTTGCCATCCCCTGCTCCCCACCAGCATATCCTAAAGACACACCTGGCTGAAGTAACAGGTACTCACTGGTACTTGCCCAGGGAGGGGAGCACCACAATCTGTATTAATCAGAGTTCTTTAGAAAAAGAGAACCGATAGAATATCTATCTAACTAATCAATCAATGTACCTGTTGATCTATCTTTCTATGAAGGGATTTGTAACGGTACTTGACTGACACAATTATAGAAGCTGAGAAGTCTTGCAATATGCATCTGCAAGGTGGAGACCCAGGAAAGCGCATGGCATAATTTAGTCCAGGGCCAAAAACCTGAGAATTAGCAAGATTACTGTTACAAACCCTTAAGTTCAAAGCCCTGAGAACCTGGAACTCCAGTGTCCCAGGAGGAAGATGGATGTCCCAACTCCAAAAGGGTGGAATTTGAACTGTGGCCCTCAAAGACTCCACCAGGCTGCTAGGGGAGCTGAGGACAGGTGTGCTTAGACAAATGCCTAACCTGTGCCTCCATCTGCAAAGTAAACAAAACACTCACCCATTCTAGAATTCCATCTCTTATTACAGGATTAGAAGAGGAGAGAAGCACTTATAAAAACACAGCTTAAAACCACTAGAAGTCTTGACTATGTGAAGCCAAGGAGTTGGGCAGGGGTCTCTGCAAAACATTAGGCTTACCGCTGGGATGAATCCAGGCAGAACTCTAAAAGTTTTCAACAAAGGAGGTCTCAATCCTCACATCAGAAGCAAACTTCTGTATATCTTCAGTTTTATAAAACATGGTCACATAGAACGACAGCTTGCAGATGGAGAAGCACTGGAACATGGCAGTGTTTTGCATGATCCTTACACAATCTTGGAGGCAGAAGATACAGTTTCTACTCTCCCCATTTTATGAATGAGGAAACTGAGTTCCAGAGAGATGACCCTTGGACTCTGTTCTCAAGGATCTCTGAAACCTCTATAGAGAGTGTGGTCAGTGGGCGGGAGCCTGGGTGTGGGGCATTAGGTACCAGGGAACTCATCCTCTCCTCCTAGGAGTGGAGCAGGGCCTGTGATTGATCTTCTCTGGAGAGGCCTCCCTTAGTGCCACCAAAGAGTTACTGTAGATCTGGGTTAGTTGGGCCAGTCTATGTGCTGACCCTCTGCTGGGCTGTGTCCCAGTCAGTTCCTCTTTCTAAATGTTTCAGGGACATGATTGTGCTGCCCGGGGGGGCTATGGGATTGAAATAATCCAGGAGTCTCGGAGTCTGTGAGGATTCATGCTCTTCAGTTGCGTGCTGTTATGTGAAGCTGAATACCACCCTACCACTGTTGCTGTTGTTTAGATTTTCTGTCCCCTTCAGATGATTATTCCAAAAATTGGTCTGGTACATGTTGTTGTACATTTGAAACTAATTAAGAAACTTTTTGCACTGATGTGAATGCGGATCTCTGAATGATGCTGTGGAACAATTTCTCTGATCTGCTTAATATTGTGACAAAGGCTCCTGCTCTGAGATGGTAATTTATGACATTGGCATGGCATGCTGTCCTCAACCACTCTGATCACACGGAAAGCTCACAGAAGCAGGTCCTCCCAAAAGTCAAGGTGGAGACACGTTGTCCCTTCCAACCTCAACTGGATCCTTATGGGTTTCAGAATGATCTTACTCTGAGTATTGTTGAGTGCTGTCTCTCCACCCCCCCAGCCTTACTCAGTCAATCACGACTTGGGAGGGTGGGTGGCAGGACTCAATCTTTCATATCATGCCCATTCTTTTTATGTTTGACCTGCTGAGCCTCCAAGGATATTATGGGCTCCCTTTTTGTGTCCCAAGAAGCTAAGTCCAGAAGCAAATGTACTATTTTGTCCTGTAGTTTTGCAGCTTAGCAATACTTTCCCCATGGAGCTGCTACTGCTGAAAGAATGAGACAATGCTCAGGAATGCTAAAAATTATTAACAACTGCATATCCCCTATCCCTGCCCCTTCCCACAGTGACAGCCACACCACCTGCACCCTGGGCAGTATAGGTCCACACTCTGCACACACTTCCAGGTGCATGTTCCAGCTGTGGGTTCAGACTTAAACACTCACCCCAGGGCACACTACCTCTTTGGTGCAATCAGCAACTCATTTCTTAGGATTCTGGAGCTTACTCCATTTGGGCTGGAGAATTTGGGGAGCATTGATGATGAGATGGTGGCATTCATTCATTCATTCATTCATACCTCCATCCAGTCTTCCTCATGTAGCTGTTGAGTGTCCTCATGCGCGCGCACATGTTTTGTCTTCAATGCTGAACACAGAAGACATGGCTTCAAGGAAGAGCCCTTGTTTCAATACAGCTGCCCAAGGAACTTTATCTGCTTTTGCTTTAGGTGACTTAGTTACTATCAAGAACCTGCAGGTGTTCATGGACCTCATTAATTTCTGGAAGCTCTGGCTCCCTCCTGCCCTTTGGAGCCTGGTCCTTGGTTGGCCTGGGGTGAGGAGTGGGGCCCTGGAAGTGCCAGGCAGTGCTCTCCAGATGAGTACTATGTAGGGGGCAAGGGTGGGGCTTGAGGTATGTGTCATCTTCAGCTCCAACCACAGAGGTTTCATCATGGAGGGAAGCCGAGCTCTGAGCACGTTGCTAAGCTGTGGCTATTTATTTTTATAAACGAGACTTATTCTTAATTTAGAAACCTGCTTTTACTTTTTCTTTCTTCTTTCCAGCATCATCTGGCTGTCTGGCACCATCAAATACTTGCATTTCTGACCCAACAACAGCTCATGGGTGGGTGGGGGCAGGAGGGAGGTTGGGGAGAGAGGACTGATGCCAGCCAGGCTGCCTCTAGGGGCGGTGGAGAAAACACGTGGCCCTGCTTTTAGCATCCTGTTCGGTTTCTGGACGAGTTTCATCTGGGACACCTACATAGTCCTTGCTTGGAACAGCAGGATAAAAAGCGGCCCTGGTGTTCACGCCTCTTCTGATGAGCCACACACCAGAACGCAGCAGAACAGAAGGCCACGCCAAGGAGGACCAGAGTCAGGTGGCAGAGCAGGTGACATTGCCACTTGCAGCTCTTTGCAGGCAAGCTATTTTAATAGAGCCACTTTACAGCAGCTATTTTGACATGTATATATTTTGATATGGCCCCCAAATTCAGCTGTTAAACATTTAGCTTTTAAAAAAAATGATAACTAAAATGGACATTTTGCACTCCATCTGTAAGCTTCATACCACCTCAATCCTATGTCTGGGCATCCAGGGCATATGGACTGGGGATACATGAGGGATAGGATTCAAATGGGAGAAATGAGGAATGGTCAAGAGTGGAATAAATGTCAGGCACGAGGTGACTGTCAGAACTGGGAGCAGGTTGGGACTCCAGGAGCCTCAGGAAGGGGCTCTAAAGTAAAAAAAGGGGTCAATCAAATTCAGAGATGGGCAAGTATCACGGGTGGAATGAGAAGAGGGACACTGGCAACAAACTAAATGCAGCCCTTCTGCATCCAGTTGACCTATTGTGAGGCTGCTGCATCTGAACCAGAGGTATCCAACCTGGTTTTTCCTTTCTTTCATTGGAAAAGGAAAGGTTGTCTTGGAGCACACATTAACTACACAAACATTAATAAACACTGACTGGCAAAAGAAAAAGTTCCATGCACACACTTTATTGTGACATCTGACGCCACAGATGAGCAAAAAAATCCTGTACAAAATCAGCATGAGGTCTGAGGGCCAGGGTTTGGACACCTATGATCTGAACAGTTGTGTCAGAGAAACTGTATGAAATTGTTTGGCAAGAAAATAGTCCACTTAAGATTCAGAAGAGCTTATTCCCTGGGCCATGTCTGACTCATGTCTATGCATTTCACCACAGGGCTTGCTTGTGCCTCAGTTTCCCCATGTAAACAGAGATGATGATGTCTGCCCTTCCTCTTTCTCCACCTTTTGCTTTAGCTCTAAGCAACATGATGAGGAATGAGCCAGGAGCTCATAAACAGTTTCAGGCCATGAGGAGAAAGATGCTTGCATAACTAGTGGGTAGTGGTATGTGTGAGTCCTCTGTGACTCAAGGATTTCAGAGTTGGGCAGCCGTTTCCGCCTGGTGACTCATGTGGACACAGTGATGCCCTTAGCTGCAACTTACGGCTTGTGTGATGAATGTGTTCTTGTCAGGGCAGAGGACTGAGTATTAGTTACCCATGTGCTATAGACTCGAGGAGCTGGCACATGGGAACCAAGGATTTAGATGAAAAAGGGGTGGAAAGGACCCTGCCGTGTCTGACCGTGATGTAGAGTGTCATCGGACAGAGAACTGGAGGAGCACGAAATTCTTCTCAATTCTTCCGCCATTTGTCAAACTTGCCAAAGTCCCCTGGAGGCAGTTCTGGTTGTGACTGAAGGTAGAGGCACGAGAGCACGCTCTCTACAAAGTTTCCCTGCTTTCTGTGTGGGCGGTTCACAGGGGAGAGCTTTTGCATCAGAGGGTGAAGCTGGGTGGATCTGATATGCAGAGTCTTCCCAGGACTGTGCAAAGAGACAGGGCAGGGGCTGAGCCTCTATTCCTAGAAGCCTGTCAGGCCACCACCACGACTGGCCAGGAACCATCCTCTGTCTCCCCAGAACCTCCCGCAGTCACTCAGCCTTATTTCCGGAACTGAAGCACCATCCCTCTGGGATAGGTAATCCTTGTTCCTGCCACCAAACCATCTTTACGAGTTATTCTTGCCATGTCCCTGCCTTCACTTGGCTTGTGGATTCCTTTCTCAGGCTTTGGGTTTGATTCCTTCCTTACATTTACTCCCGAGTGCCAAGAACACCTCTGTTCCGGCAGAAGGATATTATTTGGCAGAAAAGAAAGAATGAGTGGTAGCTTTTCTCCATTGGTATTCATTGTTTTTATGTGGGAATTTATGTGGGAATTTATTTTGGGAACTGTTTAGAGTTTCCTTTGAGCCTATCCCCACACTGGTAATGTTTCTGTCCTGGTTACTTTGCTTCAATTGGTTTTAACTGAATGATGACAAGAGGTGTACTTTCCTGGCTGAGCACCCTCTCCCCCATTCTTACACCCCAGGACTTTGGCTGGCCTCACAGTGAATACTGTAAAGGGCAAAGTGACTGTTGGTACAGGGCTGCACATCAACTCCAACATTTGATAGTGTCATAAACTTTTGAGTCCTCTTTCAGAATTGTCCATTTTTCTAGCCATTAAGTATGATTTTCACCCTTTAGGGCAGCTGTCGTCAGTGACTCAGGAACACTCCCTGGTCTGGTCCAGACAACACTAGCTTCTCTGCTGACACCACTCAGGCCTTAATGACAGGTACTAAGCACAATAAGTGACACCCTCGCTGCTTCCCACTAATATTTGGGGGAATTGTCTTGCCCCATTCACCACTTTGTATAGTGATTCTGGAATTTGCTATTTGACACAGAGCAAATGAAGAAGGTGCTGGGTACCACCGAGGCAGCATACTTGTTCTGCCCATGACTTCTTGTGTACCTCATGAAGGGCCTGCTCCTCGACTTGGCCTGCCCTGACCTATAGTGAGCAAAGACCTAGTGTCCTCTTGACCAGAGGACACTTTGTGCTCCCAGGACAGAATACCACTCTTGGGTGAGAGGAAAAAGGAGCTTTGGGAAGATAGTCAGCAAGCCCCACCTCATGGCTTAAAACCAATGCAATCAGGCTGAGGCTGAGCCGGGTACAGCCGTGCAAGTAGCATCTCTACATGTGAAGGTACTTTCACGTACATACATTGGCTCCTTTGAGTCTTTTTTACAACTCTTGGAGGTAAATAGGACAGGTGTAATTGCCCGAGTTTTACCAATGGGGAAACTAAGCTTCAGAAAGTTTAGATAACTTCCTTAGAGTCAACTAAATAAATTACTGGAGATAAGAAAGCTCAAATTCCTGACACCTATTCCATTTTCCCCATTACCTGATATTACTATGAAATTAGAAGGTGGCATGGATTTACCTTGGAGCAGCAGGGGCACGGGAGGCCACAAATGGTGCCTTCTTGTAGGTCGCATTTGCTTATGTGGCAAGGCATGGCTGCAGGGCTCAGCAGGGCCGACACGCTCTGGAGCTCACTGTTTATGAGGCCTTGGTGAGGGGACAGCAAAGGAGAGGGAGGTAGAGCCATACATGCACGTGTGTACACATGTGTACTTGTGCATGTGCACACACATACATGCACACAGGAAGGAGGAGACATTACTGCCATGACAGCTGTCGCAGATGGATGGAACAGATAGATCTCCTTACAGGTCCTCTGCAGCTTCACGGACACTGTGGCATCTTTGCCTGATGGCTTTCTCTGGCCACAGGAATTTACTGAGCTTGAGCAGCCCTAGAGTTAAAGATGCTGGGAGCAGTGCTTAAGCAACGAAGAATGGAACTGGGGAAAAATGTCTCAGATTCTTCCCAATCAGAAAATTAAGGTATGTCCCACTGAGCCCTTGAACAGAATTCCGGGGGAGTGAACCTCCATTGTTCTCAGCAGCATCTCGCTCATCAACACCCCCTTTCTCACACCTGTAATCCTAGCACTTTAGGAGGCCACGGAAGGTGGGATTGCCTGAGCGTGGGAGTTCAAGACCAGCTTGAGCAAGAGCAAGACCCCATCTCTATTAAAAATAGAAAAAAAAAAAACTAGCTGGGCATCGTGGCGGGTGCCTGTGAGCTCAGCTACTTGGGAGGCTGAGGCAAGAGGATCTCTTGAGCCTAAGAGTTTGAGGTTGCTGTGAGCTATGACGCCATTGCACTCTACTCAGGGAAACAGAGTGAGACTCTGTCTCAAAAAAATACCAATCCCCCAAACCCTTTGCTGGTTAGCCCCTCTTTTCTGTCTTGCTGTCCTGAGCTCTCCCTGTGATTTCTGAGATCATATTCCCTATAAAAGTGTGGTAACAGCCCAGTCCCTGTCTCCAGGAGTGTCCCCACCAATGATGGGCTTTCCACACACTCAGGTTCCTAAGAGTGGCTAGTATGCGTCTGTCGGTTTGGCACTGCCCCATTTCAGCTATTGGCCAGCAAGATGTGGCTTTGGTAGTAATAAATTATTGAGTTCTTTAGGTCAGAAAAATCTCATGAAAAAAATCTCCTCAATTTGCAGGAGAGCCCCTGCATTAAGGGCAGTGGGCATAAACAGACAGTGGAGCTCTGTGTCTTTAAAAATAATGTGGAGTTGAAGCAATCTTGGCACCTTCCTGTCGTTGGCCACACAGGTTCCTCAGCAGTGTGGCTTCCGCTGCTCCTCTTTTTCTTTCACCGACAGGCTGTGCCTGTGAGAGCTCCCTGCCACTGGGCATGCCTGGATTGATCACTCAATTCTCCAGTACAGTGGCAGGAGAGCCCTCTGGAGCTGGGAAGGTGGCGTCTGGGCTGCGTGAGTACACGGGGCCGCCGGGTGCTGCATTTCTCTCTCGATTCTGTGCAGACCGCAGATCAGACTTGCAATCAAACAGGCACATGAAAGCAAACGTGTGCCGCTAAAGCTCTGTAACCCGCCTCCCACAAAACAGAAGGCACTCAGCCCCTCCGGTTATTCCCTGCCTTGTTCTTGACATTTTTAACGTGGTGAGTAGACAGCCGACTTTGCATTTCCAACACCTCCCACGTGCATTGGCTCCTGGTCCCTCCAGACCTGAGAATCGCAGTCACGTGCTCTGGCCCAGAGAACAGCCAGGCTTCACTCCTCCTCACCTTGACATTTTGGGCCTGCCTTTTCCTCCCTCCTCTGCTCCAATAAATCAGGGCCAGGCAAGAGTCACTGCCCCCCAGACACTGTTAGGGGAAGCTTTTCTGTGTGCCTAGGAGAGAAAAGCAAGCTCTCCCGTGTGCTCCCATCCTCCGGCTTTGCAACAGAGTGAATGTACCCCAGGCAGGGCCCAGGCCCCATTTCCAGCCTCTTATCCCACCGGTACAGAGCTGAGCGCTGAAACACTACAAAGCGACAGTGTTCCTTTCCTAGGTCCTTCCTTGCTGATGGCCCAGGCCTCAGCTGCTGGTTCAGCTCATTCACCCCAGAACGCCCAGTGCCATTGGGGTGTTCAATAACCGAGGCATACAGAGTTGAGCCAGTCTGTTCTTTTCCTCCTCCTGCCCCCCATTCTAGTGTTTGGGTTTGATCCAGCCTGGGAGCAAACATCTGCTGACAAGTAAGTTCCTTATGTACATTAAAGCCAGATATTTAACTGGGCCGAAGAGCTACCAATAGGCAAAGGAAAATGCTTTTGCAGCAAGTGGATTGGGATATATTGTAAGGGCTTTTCCTTGTCAAATGCTTCATTTCACTAGGAAAGCAAACCCCGAACATGAGCCAAGGGCAGAAGCTAAGCAATGCTTCATGGTATGAATGTACAGGGAGAGGAAGTGAAGGACAGGAATGCTAGAGCAAATAAAGTGAGAGCTCTTCAGAGGACTGGCTGACTGCCACTCGCAGCCCTTAAAGGGTTGTCACCTGTCACTCAGTGCTGTCTCAGAGTGGGCTCAGGAGCTAGTGAATGCATGTGCTTACCCAGAGCAGACACACAGCTCAGATTTTAGAACCAAATTGCCTCTTGTGGGTCCTGAGATTAGAAATGGCATGACCCTGCTCACTCAGCTGTGGGAGGTCTTAACCAAAGGGCCTTAAAATGCGTTCTAAAGAACAAATCACTGTGCAAATATAAGGTGATATGTTTTCTCCTAGTCATCCCAAGGCTTGAATACACAATAATAGCACAATAGCCAAGGGTAATTTTAAGATGATAGTTTACAAGATTCTTAAGGGAAGAGACCACAACAGTTAAGTTAAGCATAATGCCCAGCCCCCAGCAGGCACCCAGTAAATGTTTGAGTTAGCGAATGAATGGGTATGAGAGAAAGAGAAAGAAGAATGTTTTAACTGAAGATACCTTAGCAGTCAACACAGATGAAGAGTTTTCAAAACCTTTCACTGCTTTTGTTCCGAGCCCTGTGGATGTGAGGGTGGGTGTGTTCTCAAAGTGTGTGCTCCCTGGTCAACTGTGATGACACTCACAGAGTGAGTGTCAAGGGTGTCAAAGGTCAAGGGTGACTTGCATGGGCGTCAATGAAAGGGGTTGAACCTGCTCAGGAGATTCATGGAGAAGCCTCTGGAGAAGCAGATTCTGAAGCTATTGAGAAGGTCTCACCAAACAGACCAGGCTGTGGAAAATAAGACATAAGGACAGCAAAGCTACAGAACAGCCTGTTGTGTCAGAGAGCTACTGGAGTTGGGCAGGGCGGGGCAAATGGAGGAAGTGAATGAGTGTGTTTGTGTGTGTGTGTGTGTGTGTGCTGGGAGTATAGGGAGGGAAGAGGCCTGGGGAATCACCAGCTTTTCTGGTTCTACAGTGCCATCTCTATGACCAAATAATGGCAGCAGTAAGTTTTACTTATTTAAATCTTCCTGGGAAGCTGAGATTGCCTGTACACGCTGCTGCTTTGTCACTAGGAAGCATGCAGGTATAGCCATGTCTCCTGGGTCCTGCTGGCTGATGACAGAGGGGAGAGATCTTTTATGTTCTAATCCCCACACGGCGCTTGTCTGGTGTCCAGTTTGTATTGATCTCTGCTGTGAGCTACGTTGGTGCAAAACTTTCCTGTTCTTTGGACATATTAAGCACAAGAGACTTCTACTGGATGGACAGATGGATGGATGATGGATGGATGGATGGATGGATGGATGGATGGATGGACAGCTGGCTGTTCAGAATCCTGCAAAAGCACTTAAGCCCCACTGTGCTCTCCTAAGAGAGCCAAATTCATTTTTACATGAGTACTCCCTATTTATCACCAACCCTGCAAGTTTCCCACAGGTGTAGGCTTAGAGGAAATCAGCATGGAATTAAAAGAGACAAGGCTGGGCCCCCTAAGAGAACTTAATGAGAATGCCAGGTCAGGGCTGTGGCAGGAGAGGGCCAGCACAGGCTCTGGGGTCCGGGAGCAAGGGGAAGGCTGGAAGCTCTGCAGATCCTCTATTCTCCAGCCCCCTGCAGCTCCTGGGAAACAGTGCCAGCCACTTCACCTGCGATGCTTTGGGAGCCAAAAGGCTTGATAAAGCCCAGGTCCGAGTAGGTAAGAGTCAATCACTATTGCCCATCCTAGGCTCCTGCCACCCTGTGGCTCCCAGGGGGTGCACTAGTGGCATTTGGGTGTTTTTCTCACAAAAGTTTAGAACAGCGGTTCTCAATCTGTGGTCGCGTCCCCTTTTTATCAATGAATATACATTGTGGCATTAGGAAGGTTGAGAAGCACTGGTCTAGAGAGAAAAACAGCCATTCAACATCTAATAAATTATCCACCACGTGTCTTCTGGCCTCGATCTGACACTTCTCCCCTTCTCATTGTAGACAATAATTATCCTCTAATTGCTTGGATAATCTTGTTTATGGAGCTATAGCAACAACAAAAACCTGTCATTTGTTATGGCTGTTCTGAGCGCTGATTTAAGCTGAATTATGCCTCAGTTCTAGGTGAAGAGCAGACCCGCCCCCCAGCCACCAGGAGGCAGGATTTTGGGAGGCCTGGGAGGGTAGGCCACAGCATGCTTCTTGCTTCCTTCTTGGCATGAGGGCTACTCCTGACTTCTGGGAGGTCACTCAACCCTTCCCAAACAGGGCACTGCAGCAGGATCCTGTGTGTCCGAGGGTCACCTGGATGCAGCTTGGCGAGTGGAGGGTGGTGAGTGGATGCAAGCCCACCCCTCTAATAAGTGGATTTCCCTGGAATTCAGACCAGGCTTTGACCCTGTGTGCCATTATCTTTTTTCAAAGGACAAAATTGATTAGTATAAATATATCACAAATCATTAAGATAATTAAATTATATATTTATTAGACACTCCAGAGTTATCACTTGGTGCTGGATGCTGGACAGTTTTTGAGATGCTTATTTCTTGCACCATCAGTACAGAGTCTGTGTGGAAGGCACAGTGCATGTATGGAAATATGAGATAGTGGCATCAGAGAGACTAATGAGAGCTGCTTTTTGGGAGTCAAATGGAGAATGCTTGAGAGAAATACCTGAGTGTGAGTTAGAGGGATGGCTTGGAGACGTAAGTCACTGGAGTGATTTCTTGGTTCCTGTATCCAATTTTATTTATGAAGGACCTATTTATTAAGTGACAAGTACCAAACAAAGCACCAAGAGATTTTAAAAAGAATAAACCATTGCCTCTGCTTTTTTATAGCTTTTTTTTTTTTTTTTTAAGACGAAGCCTTGCTCTGTTGCCCAGAGCAGTATGCAGTGGCAATTCAGAGCTCACTGCAGTGTCGAACTCTTAGGCTCAATTGATCCTCTCCCTGAGCCTCCTGAGTACGTGAAACCATGCCAGGGTAATTTTTATTTTTATGTACTGATGGGATCTCTCTATGTTGCCCAGGCTGGTCTCAGACTTAGGCTGAAGAGATAGGAGCCAGACTGTGAATTGGGCCTGGGAGGAGCTTTTGAAAGGTTGGCTGACGGCATTTTAGGTCTGGAAGCTGGAAGGGCATGGAGTAGTCAAAAGAACGTGAAGTAGTTCTGTGTGGCCAAAGAACATATGAAGAAAGATACAGCAAGGGAATTGCTAGAGAGAGCCTGGGCTAGTTCTAGAAGGTTCTGTGTCCTGTGAAGGACGTGAGCTCTGAGGCATGAAGAGACTCATTCTGGCCTGTGTAGGGAATGGATGGAAAGAGGGCAGGCCCAGAGCAGTGAGGCCAGCAAAGAAGCCCTGAGTTAATACCATATGGATACCTTTCCATACATTTCTCTTGGGCTCTGAGTTCCATCCTCTGTTGGGCTTACTAGTAATCTAGAGGGGCCATAAGATTCTGTAATGTCAGGCTGCACAACCACTTTGTCCTTGGTTGGGAGGAGAGAGAGAAACCACAGGGTGTACACTCAAGTTAATGAACGTTTCACATCACAGGTTGACTCGATGACTTTCAGACCCCCTTTTATGGCCTAAACAAATTATGTTTTCTTTTTTTTTTCGAGTTGATAGATTTTTACCTATGTAGCTGCAGTAACTTGCTTAGGGACCCAGACCTCTCTTTACCTACTCTATCAAGGGTGTTAAACCAGGAGCTGAACCAGGGGTCAGCTGGTATATAAACATGGATTTACTGGGCACTGGCTGTTTACACATCACACTTCTACTTTAGGTTGTGTTCTCCAGCAAAAGTCCCTTTTAACACTTCCCACTACCAACAATCCTTGCTGCTGGCTCAGGACAGCCTGCGTATGTGCTATTGAGAAATGAATCTCTTTTAAAGTGCTGGCAAAGCCTGACACATATCAGTCATCTGGACTCCCAGCAGCCTGCCAATGGACACAGAAACAAGAGAAGAACTAGCCTCTGAAAGGCTTTCCATATAATAAATCTCCTGCTGTATCAAGGAAGCAGTCTCTCTCCCAATAGTAAATCAATTTGCCTAAAAACAAACCAACCTACATTTCTCTGAGCCCGTTTCCCATCCCCCAAAGGCAACACATTCTGGAAAATAAAACAAAGGAAAATAATAGGTTGACTCAGTACCTCTTGCATCTGTGAATCTCTGTTAAACTTCATGCTAGATACTACAGGGTCACAAAGAAACCAAGATTCAGCCTCTGACTTCCTGGAGCTTGCATTCTACTTGAGGACATACAGAGCTGGATTAACACCATTAGAACCTTTAATTTGGAATGATTATAGTTGTTCCCATCCATGTACCGACTGAGATTTTTAAGACACAAAATTTACATATATGTAAAAATCCTAGACTTTCTGATTGCAAAATTCTGGATAAGTTAATTGAATTCAAGATGAACAGCTCTCATGTTTTGGTGCCCTTATTTTGTTGGGCCTGCTAGTAATCTAGAAAGGCCATAAACAGTTCCTCTAGCTATTCACTGGGGGATATAAGACTACACACACCAAATAATATTAGAAGAAGAAAAATACATGGTGGGTCCCTGTGTCATTTAGGGTTCTCCAGAGAAAGAACCAGTAGGACACACACATACACACATATCTCAATGTGTGTGTGTGTATATATATATGCATATATAAGATATATATTTCTAGAGAGAAGGAGAGATTTATTTCAGGGTATTGGCTTAAGTGATTGCGGGGGTGGCTTGCAAGTTGAAATGTGTATGGCAGGCCAGGCTGAAAACGCTCAGGCAGGAGGTGAAGCTGTACTCCAGCTGCTTCTCCAGAGAAACTTCAGTTTTGCTCTTAAATGCGCTTCACAAATTGGCTGAGGTCCACTCAGATTATTGAGGATAATCTCCTTTATTTAAAGTCAAGTGATTGTCAATGTTAATTAAATCTACAAATATCCCCATAGCAACACCTAGATGAGTGTTTGGAATAAGTGGCTATAGCCTAACCAAGTTGACACATGAAACTGACCATCACAGTCTCCAGTAAAGGGTAGCCATGTGCCCCATGGATGCTCAGAAACCTGAGGGGCCAGGCACCTATAATCCCATCACTTTCGGAATCTGAGGCTGGAGGCCAGGTTGAGTCCAGGAGATTGAGACCATCCTGTGCAACATAGTGAGATCCCATGTCTACAAAACATAAAAAAAATTAGCTGGCATCAGGGCACATGCCTGTAGTCCCAGCTACTCTGGAGGCTAACGCAGGAGGATCACTTGAGCTCAGGAGTTTGAGGTTGCAGTGAGCTATGATAATGACGTCACTGCACTCTAGCCCAGGAAACAGTCTGTCTCAAAAAATAAAAGTAAGAATCCAAGGATGTGACAACTGGAAGGAAATTTAGAAGTCACCAAGTTCAATTTGTTCCATGCATAGGGAAGGGGCTTGTGGTACTCAGTATGTAGAAAATATAGAAAAGAGGTTTTTCTCCACCAGTAACATGTTTTATGTAAGAGAGTCAAATGGATTTTTACAGAGGCATGGGGTCTGGATTCTTTTTTGATTAGGGCCTGATAGATCAGAATGCACATAGCAGGTGTCCAAACAATTTGTAACTGGTTTTCATGGGTATTGGATATGGCCCTGAGGCTTAGTCCTATTCTTTGAGGATAGGGTCCAAGACTATCAGTTCACTGATATGATCCTAGTTGTGGTATGTAATAGGTGCCCAAAAGCATCAGTGGAATTCATGAATTGAATGAATGGATGGAATTCAGGCCAGATGGATGCACAATATCCTGGTTTTATCATAGAAATGTAGGCAAGAAAGGAAATATTCTAAGCATGAAATATAGTATTTTCTGAGTTTCTTCATTTGTCCAATGGTATATAACATTAACTTCTAGTATATTAACTTCTAATAGGTGTATCCTATGGAGTACTATGAGCATATATCTAGATATATATACACATACACATATATAGTATACAAAACATACACATTTATAAATATAAACATGAAATTTAGCACAACACTTGAAGTAGAGCAGGTGCTTAGTCAATGGTGGTGACTTCTATAATAAACACCATTTCACATTATCTAACTCTAGGAGATGCTGGGGGTGCCATGCCCAGAGTCCCTTCACCAGCCATGCACCCATCCTCCATCTCGGGATGTTGAATACCAACAGCTCACAGCTGCTCATTTCTCCAGAGAGTTTCCCTTCACTGAAAGGACTATGTTCTCCAGGAGGTTACAGTTCCTGTCTCCAGGGGATAGCCTGCAGCCAACCAGTGCCCCACAAGGAGAAACAAAGGATTTCCTCCTTACCGGGCAGTGGGGCCAGGCACTGCTCACCAGGAGCAGGCTTCAGTTAGTGTCCAGAGCTCCCTCTGGCTTTTCCCCTTGTCTTTTCCATTCCCCCCACTCCCTTTCTCCTGAGAGCACTGCCTCAATATATCAGTTGAACAAGAGTCCTTGTTTCAGTTCTGCTTCTAGGGAATCCAATTTAAGTCACTAACTGTGACTTGGAGAGAGTTCCTCTCCTTTGCCTGTGCAATAATGAGCTGTTTTGTTCAGTGCGATTCTGATATTCAGACCCTGGGCAAGTCTCTGCCACACGATCTTCCTAGCTAGAAAAGAAAAAGGGCCTCACATCTGCAGCTGGCACCTGGCACCTGGCTCATCCCCAGCTGACCTCCTTTATCAGACAGGCTGGTACACTGAGTCTCCTTTATCTTAAACTTTGCCAAATTCTGCTTCACCAAGTCTATTTAACTACCCTGGCCTGTCCTCTGAATAACCACATTTTCTACCACCAAGGTTTGAATTTCAAAAAAAAAATTCATTCATTCACCCACCAGTTATGGAGTGTTGTCCATATATCCATGTACTATGCCAGGTGCTGGGGACGTGGCTGCAAACAAAGACAAGACACAGGCCCTGCCCTCATAGTTTGGAGGGAGAAACAGACCAGTAAACAGGCAACTGTGATGGAGTTTGGGATCCACGCTGTAACACAAAGTGGTGAGAGAACAGAGAAAATGCATCAGGGTGGAGGTCAAATGGCTTGTTCTTCACTGTGATTGGCCCAAGTAGAAATTAGTAGAACAGATATACACCATGGCACACTGTATACCAGAGCGGTCATTTCAAAGAATAAGTTGTTACAATTTACAAGGATGTATAGTTTAAGCACAAAGAATGGTTGCCTGGTGACAGACAGAATGAAGAGATAAATGCAGAGGACTCTGACTGCTGTGTAATCACTGCTGTAGCTTTTCTCCCACTCAAATGCTAACTTCTGGGGCTCAAAGAAAGCCCCAGGGATTGGGGCTGAATTCGACAGTTTGGAACTGAGGACTGGCTAAAATCAGTGGCAGTCGCAACCAAGTTTTCCCACTGCCTTTGCAGCCAGCCGCACAGCTGCTCACCCACAGACACAGTCAGCTTCTTGTCTGTACTGCACGGCTGCCTTAGTGCTGTTCAGTCCCCCTGCACCGTTCATCGCTCTTCTGCCAGACACACAGAGGTTATAGCATAACTATGAGGTTAGGAATGTTAATTGTTCTACGTTGATATTAGTGTAGCTGGTGCTAATGGGAAAAGAATTACTACTCTGTGTCTTTATGGCCATTTTCATTGCCCTCTTGTGGTTTTGTAGTTATTTGGCTATCTATGGTAATGACTTAATACATGGCTGCTATTATTGCAGGGAGTCAGGAAGGAGGAGGTGTTTAGAAAAGGCTGGAGCCTGATAAACACTTTATTTTTCCTGAGTTTTTTTTTTTCTTTACAGTTTTTGGCGGGGGCTAGGTTTGAACCTGCCACCTACAGCATATGGGGCCAATGCCTACTCCTTTGAACCACAGGCAATACCCCATTTCCTGAGATTTTTTTTTTCTCTGCAGAAAGTTCTTTTGGGCTATAAGAATGTGAAATACTAAAAATAGAAGTGATTTGGTGATTCAAGAACGCCAAGATCTTATTCATAAGTCAGCTCTTGGGGATTACGTGTTGGGCTCTGAAAGACAAGGCATGCTCCTGGTCTCTCTAAGTGCCAGGTCCCACTCACTTCCTTGACGTGAAGGCCCTGGGGGTCAATCTCTCCATCTGACTTACCCTCCTCGGCCCCACCTCCAGTCCCTCTCAGAGTCCCTCAGTTGTATCTACTGAGCATCTCTTTTCTGTTAGGAGGAGGTCTTGGGGATGTATTACTATGAATGGCTTGGTTCCTTTCTGGAGGTAGTGAGTGAGCTCTGGCTCTCAAGAGTCAGGACCATAGTAATGGATTAGTTCCCATGAAAGCAGCATGTTGTAAAGCCAGGATGCCCCTCTGGTTTCCCTGTCTGCCGTATCCACTTCCCTCTGACCTTCTCCACTATGTTTTGACCTAATACATGGCTCTCATCAGACGCTATGCAGATGCAGGTGCCATACTTCTTGTACTTCCCAGCCTGCAGAAACATGAGCCTTTCTTTCTTTATAAATTTACCCAGTTCTTAGATATTCTATTACAGCAAAACAAAACAGACTAAGACAGTCCCCAAAGCAAGATAAAATTTTGACATTTACTTACACACACAGATTAAAAGGTTATATAGTCACATCTCTTTCTAGAGACAGGATGAAGTAAATGCTTTCCTACATGGCATTTCAAGCAATACATTGAAACCTTGTCAACTTAGACTAATGGGGATAGGGCAGAAGAGGATTCTTTTAATTTGCAATGTATTTCAAATTTAGACTTTTTTCCCAGATCAGTGTAATTTAACACCTACTGATGACCTACTGTGTGCTAGGCACTGTCTTTGACACAACATTGGCTACATGGACATGAATATGTCACGGTCCCTGACTTTAAGGCCCCTAGACCCTTGGAGAAATGCCTTTCTAAAGACCTAATAAACCTGTGTTCGCTCTAAATGTTCCTTCTTTCTTTCCTTCCTTCCTTCCTTCCTTCCTTCCTTCCTTCCTTCCTTCCTTCCTTCCTTCCTTCCTTCCTTCCTCCCTCCCTCCCTCCCTCCCTCCCTCCCTCTCTCTCTCTTTCTTTCTTTCTTCTTTCTTGTTAGGACATAAAGTATAAGGTTATTTCATATTAGAGAGAGGGAAGTGGGGAAGAGATAAGAAAGAGAGAGAGCAGAGAGTAAGAGAAGGGAAGCTGGACAGGGGGAAAGTGAGAAAAGGAGTGGAGGAGATAATAGCATGGCATGCCAAAGAAAGAAAAGAAGAATGCCTGGCCCAGCTTGTTTCTTTACATCATATGTCATCTCTGCCTGGTTCTGTCTGGAACTTTCCTTCCTGCCTTGACTATTTATTTGGTTAATTATTGCTTATCTTTCCCACATTAAAAAATTCTTTAACTAAGAATGCTTCCTCACATTCCTCACATGCTTCCTGTTCCCCACCTCCCTACCCTCGTGACATTTTCTTTCTGGCTTCTTCTCAACTTCCAGGCCCCTCTCTGTAGGCCTGTTCACTGCACTATCTCACTCCTTTACCCCTATTCCTTGTGCTCCTTTAGGGCTGGGACCATTATTTTACTTTGTGTTTAGCACAGTGACTGACACATAGGAGATGTGCAATGATTTTTTATGTTGTTACAAGGAATTAATAAAAAAGCTATAACTTTTAAGTGAAGATCCTGAGAGACTGTATGTAATGGATTACCTACTATTAAGAACACTCACTCCTAGAGACCTAGGTCTCCAAAGTTCCTCGGTTTCCTTTGAACCCAATCAACTAAGTTAAACATCTCATAGAATGTCTTATTGATCTCAGGATTTTATTAGATTCAGCTGTATGAAATTGCCATTTTGTGCATCAAAAACAGTTGTGTATCAGCACATTATATATTTCAACCTAATACTTTACAAATTCACTCAATAATGATTGTGTCAAGGTGACCAGCAAAGCATCCACATTCAAATGTTTCAAGTTCCAACTGACAGGACTTGTTTCCTTATCTCATTCTGGGTTTCCCAGGCTTATGTTTCCAAAGCTATTGAGAGTGGTCTTCTAAGTCAACTGCTTTCCTCAGCCTTCCTAGCTAGGCCCACAAATGCTTGGAGTGTTGTGCAGAAATCATTCTTTTTAGGGTCATTTATGAAAGGTTAGAATTGATAGCCAATTAGCAAAGGCCCAGCACAAAGCAGATATGCAATGAACATCATGGATACTAAGCAGCATAACAGCTATCATTCATACCACAGTTGGTGGAATGGAGAGACTTGGAGGAAATCCCATTCTTGTCAGAAAGATTTACACCTTTTGACTGCTTGTCCCTGGCCCTTTAACTCTGCTGCCCTGGTCATCATCCATATGGTCAACCTTCCTCACCCCATATCCAGGACAAAAGCAGTTGTGAACCCTCTCATCCATAGCCTTTGCTAGAGACTTTGTTCTATTTCCAAAGTAAATGGTGTCATTGACTCTCAGCCTCTGGTCTCCCCTCCTGTCTATGTCTGCACTTTGACTCTTTAAATCTCACAACCAATACTTATCTAAAGGAAGCACCCTAGATTTCCCTCCTCAGCAGAGACTACATTTTCTCTGGTCACTAGAAGTAACACCTCAGGATGCTGACAGGTCACTTGAAACACAACCCCCAGCACTACTTTTTACTTGTCTAATACCCTCTGATGTCTTTCTTTGCTCTCATGAGCCACAGAAGCAGGCTCTGTAGCTCTGATTTTTTTTTTACACCCAACACCTAACTGATCCAAAGGGGCAGGAAAAAGGGTGGGAACACAGGCCTGCCTCCCAAAGGATCATCCTTTTGTCACCAGTCAGGTTCAGATATCATATAACATTAGTCAAAATTCAGCCTTCACTTAGCTCGCTCTTCCCACTTGGTATCTTCCAAGGCTACCTTAATCATTAAGCATTGGGACTGCTCTGGACATACAAAAGCTGAATATACAAAAGCTGTGGTGACCTTGAACTACCTTGTACTGTGTAGTTCAAGGTCACCACAGATGCAGAGGCTACTGGCATCTCAGCAGGAACTCTAACCTGGCTCCCAGGAAGAAATCCTTCTAGCTTTCCCCTTTGGATAACTACCCCTTTTCACCTTCTAGGTATCTAAGTCTCTGCTCCCATTTCACATGGTTTAACCTTCAGTTTATGTCCTTGGTGTCCCTTGGTCTACCAGCTTACACGTCCCTCCCAATCTTTCTTTTTCGTTATTCTGAGACACCTGTTGAATGAGGCAAATAGAGTTTTCAGTCACTGCAATGTTTTTTGAGATTATTAGGTAACGGGGTAATATTATCACTTTCTCAGACAGTCTTTAAGATTATCATTAGGAGGTGAGGCATTCATCTCCTGGGAGTTGTATGTGTGGTGAGAGGGGATGATTGCTGCATTCCATTCTGCTCCTGTCATTCAATTATTCTTCCATAGCAGGCAGCACCAAGAATCATCTGAAGCACTCAGCTAAAACAGAATTCCAAGAAGCACTCAGCTAAAACAGAATTCCAAGCCTAACACTCACAACTTGGGTGTCCAATAATCAGTTTGTATGTAGCCTCTCTACAATTAAGGGCTTAGGTTCCTCTCATTGTTTTTGTTTTTATCTTCTCTTACCTTTTAGAAGTTTAATAAAAGTCAGAGGTAGCTTGTAAATGGTGACACAAGTATCATTATTAAAGAGAGCTCTTGCACAAACCCCATTTTTGTCATAGCATGTAACACAAATATTGTGCAGCTTTATCAGCTACACTGCATGAGTACACATCTCAGTTGCCACATATCTTCGCTGGATAGGTTATTTAATCTCTCTGTGCCTCAGTTTCCTTATTTGTAATGGGAATTAAAATAGGATGTGCCTTAGCAGTCATTGTAAAAACTAAATGATCTAATGTGTATAAAGCCCTTGGAACAGTGTCTGGCAAACAACTGATCAAGTAACAAAACAAAACACACTATTGGTAGCAACTGTTTATTATCTGCCATAAAAAGAGTATATTCTGCAGTGTTTCTCCTATGTGAGAACTCACAGAACCTCTTTGAGTACTTCCATGGGCCGCCTGAAGTTACTAGACCTCCAACAATCACTAATTTAGTAGAAAGAATGCCAAACTAGAGATCAGAAGCCCTGGGGGTTTTCGTAGCTACATATAGGCTATTCATAACTAACTAACTAACTAACTGGGTTCTCCTGTTAGTTTATTAATTCTTCACACTAGTTCTACAACGTGGCAATTTTTTCCCCATTTTGCAGACGAGATGTAAGTGCAGAATGGTCTAACGACTTAAGGCTACAAAACAGAAAACACAGGCCTGTACTGAGCCACTATTCAAATTCCGGTGCAGGACCCTGTGACGAGTCACCCCATTTCTCTGATTCTCATTACCCTGGGCTGTAAAACAGGTATATCTCTGCCTGGCTCATCTCCCTGGGTGAGAAAGTGTTTACACAAGTCAGTTGTAGGTAGCAAAATGGAATCTGAAACTCGACACCAGCCTCAACCTGCTGGAGAAGTGGGCGCTATCCGAATGTGGGAGGAGACGTGGGACTCCGTCTCCGGACTGGACGCTGGGGTGGGCGCTCAGCTGAGGGGCAGGTACACTGGCCAATAGCGTTACGGGTGGGGTGAGGTGGGGCTCCACTCCCCCAGGCTGCTCAGGGCCTTGTCCGAAAGCTGAGGGTGGCCTTGGCCTCTGTTCCCTCTGCCCCACCCAGAGGCAGCACAGCCCTCAGGTTTGTGCTGCTAGGTCCTGTTCCCGAGCGCCTCGGCCTGTGGAGCTTCAGGCACTAGACTCATGACCTCTGTCTGAGGGGCCTGGCCACGTCTTTTTAACGAGAACAGCAAGCTTCTCGGGAAACCATGAAGTGGAGCCAGTAGCCTTGTCCCGCTCTGGCCCCAGCGGACCCTCCGGCTCTGGAATCTGGGTGTCTTGGAAATAACTCGCTTCCATAAATAAGAGCCCTTCTGCTTACTCTTCCGTTCCTCAATCTATCGGAGCAGGGCCGGACTGGGAACAAAGGAACGCTGGAGAGAGAGCAAGGACGGATTTTCCACTGGGAACAGATATCTGCAGGCTTCTAAGAAGGAAAAATCTAGAAACAGTGGAATCCAGGGAAGCGAGGACACTGCCATCTTGATGAGATCCCTTCACTTTGCTACTTGCTGCCTCCATCTATCACCTGCTTTATCTCCCAAATCTTCTGATTAGAGTTCCTGCCTCAAAGTTTGCCCATTCCAAAAAGGTCCCAGCAGCCCAGAAGTGATGGCTGCAAAGATTGCTCTAATCGCCACATCACGCTTCTTAAAATCTTTATAGAATTTCCCATGGCTGCTCAAGATAGAGGCCTAACACTGAACTTGGCTTACTAAGGCAATAGAGGTTCTGGCTTCCTGATTTCTGTTCTGGCCGCTTTCCACTCATTTTCCCCTAGTTAAGAGTTTGTGAAATTGATAAATGGATGAACGAGCTATTTCTACAGTTATCGGCAATATTATCAGAATAGAAGAAACCCTCTGTAAGCTGACTAACAAAGAAAACCTATCTTGCTCATTTACCACTCCAGGAAACCTGAAGTCTTTATCTTTGATCAGCTACTGATTTTACTGCATAATCTGCCACTTATTGCTTCCAGTTTCATCCCTTCATTTATAAAATAGTGACAGTGAAGTAAAATTTCTTGTATCTTTACCTTTATGAGATACTTAAAAGATCAATAGAACACAGAAAAGCACAACTTCAAAGCATTATTAATATATATCCTTTATAAATCCTTTTTGGCACATGAAGAACCTGATTGTAGTTTACACTGGGCATGGATTTAAATCACTCCACCGATTTCTTCTCCTGTGGCTGAATGTGAGAAACAGGCCTGGCTAGTAAGCTTTCTTTACCTCTTTACCAGTTGCACTTGATAGAGGGAGCCATGGGGGCCAAGACAAAAGGTAAAAGATGTCAGCTTAGAAGCCTAGCCTGGATGAAGTACAGAGGACTCTTTTCTTGCCTTAAAATCTTGAAAATTAATGCCCACAGAGGAATTTAAATTTTTGTAAAATATTAGAATGTGGAGTCATGGGCTGCTATAGACCTTTGCTCACACCATCCTTCTGATAACCTCATTTTCTCTTTCTTCAATGCAGTTTCTCAATCTGGGATTATTCTCTCCTTTTCTTCCTCAGCCTCCCAGTACACATATATTTTTTCAGGTGTGTTTTTTTTTGTTGTTGTTGTAGTTGTTGCAGTTTGGGGCTGAGTTTGAACCCGCCACCCTCCATATATGGGGCCGACACCCTATTCACTGAGCCACAGGTTCTGCCTGAGAAATAATATTTCTTATTTATCAAATTCTTAGAAGGCACAATACATGTTGAATGAATGAAGAAATGAAGGAATGATGGATGGATGGATGCCATGGACATGAAGCCAGAAAATCTGAGTTTTTATTTAGATTAATATGACCAATACAAAAACTGTGAAGTAAGTAGGGCAGCAATTAATGGCTCCATTTTACAAACAATGAGACTGAGGTTCAGAAAGCTAAGTGATTTAGTTGAAGATACTGTTACAAAGTAGTTGAACTGGCTTTTAATTCTTAGGAATTTTTTCCCCCACAGCATCATAATTTTTGAAAGCAAGAAAGATTTAATTTTTACATTTTAGGCTGAGAACAAGCCTTTAGAGAAAAAAAATTTACATGTCTGTTTCCCTCACTTCTTCCTCCTCTAACCAAGTGATTTCAGAGGCAAGCCAAAATCACAGGCTAATTTTATAGACCCACAGGTCTGAAAAGGAACATGGTTAAGAAGAACTGGACATCATGAAATCTTGCCCATTTTTGCATGGTCCCCTGATGGAAGATGTAGTGTGGTTCTCTGCATGTGAAAGGAATCTGTTGCCATGGCAGGGGAGGAAATGAGGGGGAAAGAGAGAAACAATACAGTGTGTTTTCTCAGAATCATTTTTCTAGATATACTGAACAATTCCACAGGCAAGGGCAATTTAGTGACCAGGAAAGTGGCAGCAAGTGAATTCTGAGGAATAGAACATTTCCTTACATCTCCACCAAGCGACAAGATAAATGAGAAACTTGGGCATGAGAATGTTTCATTGAGGTCGTGAACCTGACCTTTCTTCCTTGCTCTGACTCACATCTGTCCATACAGAATCTGAAGCTAGACTTCCTTGGTTTTAGCCCTGGGTTCTATCACTAGCTTTGTAATGACTCCTAACCTTAAATCTGTCTATTCTCATCTCATAAAATGGAGATGATAATTAACACCTTCCTCACAGGTTGTGAATATTAAGTGAATTAGTTTACGGTAATACCCTCAGATCAGTGTCTGGCACATTGCTAATGGTATTGTCACTATCATTGTTATAGCTGCTTGTTGGTAATTGAAACAATGCATGTACTTTGAACACTTATTTTCAATAAAGTTTTTTAAAAGGAGGAATGAGTAGCTGGATCACTTGAGATGCTTTTACACTTTCGGGCTTTCCTCCCCATCTTCCATCACTCATCTTTTGGAAATTAGGACTCCATCGGTTTGGGGTGAAACATGGCATGTGTATTTTAAACTCTGAAGTGCTTTCTTTTATCCTACCTCTAAACATCATGCTCCACCAGAACCCCAGCTTTAGGGGATTTCTCTAGAGATTAAAAGATATTTTTTCTTCATGAGGATTACTGGGGTAGCATAAGCTTGGACAGTGCATGCATACTATGAAGTTCATCCTCTGTCTCCAACAGAAGCTAGATTGAAACCAGCCCATCTTATGATTCACACTTCCTTTTGCATTATGGATATACCGATGAGCTGTCTCAAACTTGTAGATGATATTATCATGATGGCACTCTTTCTGCAGACACTATGCATTAATCAAGTTTGATATAATATAGTATTGTGTATAGATCTATTGTGTATATATGATCTATAGTATTTAAATATCATATGGTATGGTGTGCATTACTCTGCAACTGAGTTTTTCTACTTAATGTATGTGGATATCTTCTTAGGTTTGCGCACATAAATCTAATTCATTCTTTTCTATAGCTGCATAATATTCCATAATGTATATTCACCATGTTTTCTTCAGACATTTCTTGTTACTGGAAATGCAAATTGTTTCCTAACAGAATTTCTTTTAGCCACGGGGCACCAGGATGCAATAAACACCCCTGTGCATATTTCTGTGTGTACTAGGGAATGCCTTTCTTTTCTCTTACGATAGACTCACAATGTGTGCACATTGATAATTTTAGGAAATATTGCTGAAAAGGTTGAAACAATTCATTACTGCCCTTCCTCCAGCTTCTGGACATGTGTGTATTGTAAGAAGGGGAAGGTCAGCTTGGAAAATCTACAAGTGGTTACTGCTGTGTATTATAACAAGACTATAATTTATGGTTTGTGAAGTATTTTGGATTTTATGGATCAGATAAAACCTCATTAAATAACATGCTTTCTGCCCTTTTCTTAACAAAACTGTATCCAGGATGTGGCTAAATTAACCACCCACCATCCCACAGCCGTAATCATCAATCCACCCCCACTTCTCTTCCTAGTTTTGTATGATACCTACTTGAGGGAAGAAAGAGTGGGTGAAAGTAGATGCTAAAATCCTGCAGGGGTAGGGAAAGGAATTGTGGGAGTGAGAACTCATGCAAGCTGAACCCTGAGACCACAGGGAAGATGTCAGGCAGCAGGATAGAATCTATTTCCTTATTTTCATGCTCTCTTTCTGCTCACAGACGTTTTCAGCATAATAGCTTCTGACTTCTGTAGCACCCTCCTGTAATCTCCCACAAATTCAATGGATTCTGTGTTGTCGTACTTCATCAGCTGTGTTATAATTCCCAGTAACTGGCACACAATTGATGTCCTATCCCTGAAAAGTTGACCCAAAATAAATGGCTTCAGGGGGCTTAATGATAAGCCAGAGGCATTCCGAATGGATTCTGAAAGTATTCTAAGTCAGGACAAATCCTTGATGGAATCCAATTTGGCTATTTCATTACTGGTTCTCTCTCCTGCATGCAAAAAGATGATAAACAACATTGTAAAGATGTAGAGGAGGTTGGCTTTTGTGACCTAATGTTTCTGATGAAGAGAGAAGTACACGTTGTTACAACAGGAAAAATGCACACAACTTACTAGCAACAGAATATTTCAGACTTCATTGTGAATAGGAATCATTGTGATTTTCATTACCTCAGAGACAAAGACCTGGCTGCTCTTGCTTTTTATTGTGGTTTGATTAACCTATTCGCACAGATAACTGGTACACCTGCTGTATGAACTAAAAGCCACTTTTTAAAAAGTAGGAAGTTGCCAACCATTTCTTACTGACCCAAACCAAGACTCCGTAGGGGTGTAAAGAAGAGTAATGAGAGCGAGTTTCTAGGGCCAGGCTCTGCAGAATAGGTTTCAGCAAGTGACCTGACCTCTCTGTGCCCCAGTTCCTTCATTTAGAAAATGGGTCAATAATCACCCCTCAAGAGCCCCAGATTTGCCTTATAGTGGAGCGCCAGGAGAAAAAGTTTCTTTTGGACACTGGAGCCACCTTTTCTGTACTTCTTTCTAATCCTGGTCTTTTATCTCCCAAATCTGTAACTATACAGGGGGTGTCTGGACAGCTAGTTACCAAATTTTTCTCCCAGCCTCTAGCTGCAACTGGGATGACCTGCTGTTCTCTCATGCCTCCCTAATTGTCCCTGAAAGTCCTTTGCCCCGTTTGGGGAGGGACATACTAAGTAAAACAGGAACTTTACCCTTCTGGAGAACAATCAGCTTTTAATCTGAAGCCTTCTCCCATCTTCACTCCATTATCCAGGGTAACCACACTGTTTTCATATTTGTTCCTAGAGGGTTTGGTGGCATAATCCCTTGTTCACCCTAAGAAATGAATTAAACACTCTAAGATCTTAAGGAAAAAATAAAACAAAACAAAAACCCTCTGTTCTTATATATTATTATAGAAGATTACATATTACTATGTCACAGCAGGGTCTTTGGCTGAAAATCTTCACTTTATGTTAGGATAACTCTGAAGGCAAAGTTGGCAAGAGCTTGTAGTAACAGGGTCACTTATACTCGAACACTTTTTTATTACATAATCTGTAAGCTGAGAAAAGCATGTAGCTATGGGCCCTCTGAGATGCCTAGTACTAAAGTTCAAGTGAACTCAGTTTTACCAACTTTCTTTTGATCAGGATAATTGTATAGAATGGCTTCCATAGATGATTTTATAAAAGAAACTTTTAGTATGTTTCTTTTTTAAAAATTACATCACTGGCCAGGTATGGTGGCTCACACTTTTAATTCTAGCACTCTGGGAGGCTGAGGCAGGTGGACTGCTTGAGCTCAGGTTCAAGACAAGCCTAGGCAAGAGTGAGACCCCCATCTCTACTAAAAATAGAAAAACTACCCAGCATTATGATGGGTGCCTGTTCCCAGCTACTTGGGAGGTTCTCTTGAGCTATGATGCCATCACTCGGTCCAGGGTGACAGAGTTGGACTTTGTCTCAAAAATAAATAAATAAATACATACATACATAAATAAAATTTTAAAAAGTAAGAATTATATCAGTAAAATTTGATAGTCAGAAAAATCAGAAAGGAAAGCAAATAAAAAGAGATAAAATAGCCATGCTTACACTACTCGGAGACAACCACTGCTGTGACTTAAATGTACATTTTCCAGATTGTCCTATGTACATCTTTTATAGTAATGAGATTAGATTTCGTATACTGCTTTGCTTTTTTCATTTAGTATTGCTGGAGTCTCTAGTTTTGTTAACAGCCATCTATATCATCTTTTCATAGTATCACAGTAGGATATTTTAAGGCTGTACCAGAATTTAACCTATTCTCTGAATGTCCATTTAATTGTTTTTAATCTTTGACCACATGTTTTCCTTTTGTTGGAAGAGATTTGCTGAGCTGTTTTTTCATAAGGGGAGCCTCAGTGATGTGGCAGAGGTGTTCCCCACCATGGTTCTTCCAGTTGACCCAAAGTAGGGTGGCCTCCCATGACAGTAAGTGAGCCCTAGCTCTGCTCCTGCCATTCTTTACCTTGTTATTATATTCCATCTGTTTTAGATCATAATGTAACTATTATAGTTTTCACCTTTACTCATGTTTACCTTGTCTCACTGTCCAAACACTTTTCAGCAGAACCAAAAAGGGGTAATGTGGAATTGGAGGGAGGAAGAATCAACCAATCAGGACTTTCCCTTCTGTGCACAGACTTGCAGATTGGATGATATACTCCACCATTATCATTATTGTCTGAAGTCCATACTTTATTCAGGTTTCTTTGTTTGTTACCTTTTTATCTGTTCCAGGATTCCTATCCGAGGACATTGCATTTAGTCATTGTCGCTCCTTAGGCTCCTCTAGGTTGTGACAGTTTCTCAGACTTCCCTCATTTTTGATGACCTTGACAGATTTGAGGAATACTGATTAGATACTTTGTAGACTATCCCTCATTTGAGACTTATCTGATGTTTTTTCATTATTAGAATTGGATTTTATATGAGGTCTGACTATTAAGTTTGCAAACTTGTCCTAGAAAAAGTGCTACATATCTCATTACTGAATAGCACTACTGTCACCTTCAAAGTACTCCCCATGGGAAGCTATGTACTAACACCAGTACCTTGTCCACCTTTCAAAGCAATTGAGGAACCCTTTCTAGAATGGCCATCAAAGCTGTAATCATATTACCCTTAATGTCTTGAATGTCATCAAAATGTCTTCCTTTCAATATATCTTTTATCTTTGAGTAAAGAAAAAGCCTTTGGGGACCAGATCAGGTGAGTAGTGATGGTGTTCCAATATAGTTATTTGTTTACTGGCTAAAAACTTTCTCACAGACAGTGCTTAGTGAGCAGGTGCATTATCATAATACAAGAGCCATGAGTTGTTGGCCAAGATTTTCATTTAAGATTTTTCTGTTTCTCAATCAATGTTTCCTGGGTTTGCTATGGTTCTCACAGTCAGATAATCATTTTGACACACAGTTTGACAAATTTTTGTGATGTTTTTATCAGTTGTACTTCTTACTGGTCTCCCTGACCTCTCTTCATCAGGGACACTTTTTTTGCCCTCAGAAAAACATTTAATCCATTTTTACGCCATGGCTTTCTTCATGGCATTATCCCCATAAACTTTGACTAACATGTCCCTGATTTCACTTCCACTCTTGTCACATTTCACAAGAAATTTATTGTTTGTTTATTGCTGTAATTCAAATTCTTACATTCTCATGACAGTCCACAAAATTATGCAACAATAATAATGAATGCCACACAGCAAGACACTGCCACACAACCACACAAATACAGCTGTGAGACACTGATAGACCAAGGTTATGAAACCTCACTGAGTTGTTTGCACAGTGCTGCTGATGTAAGTGCACAGTGGCAAGTTTGTGAACTTAATTGTCAGAGCTCATATGTTGGAGGGGAAAACCATAAAGGTAAAGTTCTATTTGCATTATAAAATATTAATTTTCATCACATAATGAAAGGGTATATATTATGGACGGGACTTTTAGCTATTAATGTCACCCTTGATCTCCTAGATGAGGTCACGTCTATCAGATTTCTCCACTGTAAAGTTACTCTTTCATCCTCTTTCTACACTGTACTTTTTTGAAAAAATGTCATTGTTCAGCCCACACTTGAGCTCCTTCTTCTTGAGGGAGGCACATCTACATAAGTTATTTATAACTTTTCTGCATATGATATTTCTCTGTTTTCCTGAAATGATTTATTTATTTAATTGTTTGTTTATGTCAGTATGGACTAATGGATACTTATTTCATACTTTTTTTAGAATCTGATATGTCCTTATTTATTTTGTTGCTCATATTGTTTGGTAGATGCATTAGTTAGGACTTCTTTGTTTATTATTGTATTTATTTTTGAGCACTTTTTTATTTTCTGCCTCTATAAGATGTCCAGGGGACATTTTGTGTATTTTGTGCCTTAGTCCTAAAGGCAGTTATTTCTACAAGGACCCCTGGTTGTTTTTATTGGAGAATGCTATTAGAAACTAAGATCTGGGCAGTGGATGTATTTATTGTTGCTAGACTCTTTCAGCTGATAGAGCAAGGAAATATATGTGTATATGCTCACCCAGGCATATGAACATATCTATAAATATTTTTAATTTAATCTATACCTGCATTAAGCTAAATATGAGTTTATATTGATGTTTCCATGAGAGAGGATACCTGGGAAAAGTAAAGTCTGAGAAAGCAGAGGTCTTCTCAAGGAGACTTCAAGGATACACCTGCAAGGTTCTCTCCATGATGACTCAGATCTTAGGAATTTGTAAAAACTTAACTCCCTGGGACTTGGAAACTAACACTTGCTTTTGCTTCTGTTTCTGTAAAAGCCTGTGGTTCTGTAAAAGCTGAGCCCACTTCTCCAGCTTGATTCAAACTGACCAATGAGCAAGCTACCCATGGGCTGGAACTTTTTGACTGCAGATAAAAAGGAGAAGACTGAGCCAGTTGTGGACTGAGGCCATTGTGGGACTCTGGGTCTGCCATTGCTCTGCCAGCTGTAATAAAGCCCTTCCTCTTTGAAACACAGTGTTTGGGTATTGTTTCTCTCCATTGGGCCTTGTCTTCCTGCAACATCCAACTTTAATCCATTACTATAGATCCATAGATCATTTTAGCCTTCTGTTTTTACTTACATGTAAACTCCCATACCAATTGTTCTTACCACCCACTCTCAATTTATATAATTTTTTGATTCCAGTATACATGTAGAATGGTATTAGAATTATTAACCAGTGCCCCCATGGGAGGCAACTGTATCAATTAGAATACAATTCTTGTATGCAGGTTCTTTGGCCTTTAGTCCTATAAACTCTACTCATATCCAAAGTTAGTTAGGTGAGCATTTTGTCCTCTACCCTCTTTAATGAGGTGGTTTTCTACATTTGCAATACATTTAGATTGTCTTGTTAACAGTTTGCATTCCATTCTGAGATTCCTCCAACCTCCTAAGTAGTTTTTTTAATTTGCATACATTTTTCCATTTCCTATACTATTAAGTTCCATGTTTTGATAAATGCCTAGTGTCATGTATCTACCACCACAGTATCCTATAAAATAGTTTCAATTCCCTAGAAATCCTCTGTGCTTCTTCTATTTAACCCTCACTTCTCCATCCAACCCCTAGAAATCTCTGATCTTTTTATAATCTCTATAGATTTGCTCTTTTATGAATGTCAATTAAATGAAATCATACATGATGCAGGCTTTACAGACTGATTTCTTTCACTTAGCAATATGTGTTTAAGATTCATCCATGTATTTGCATGTCTTGAAAGTTCATGTCTCTTTTATTACAATGAATAATACTCCATTCAATCATTGAAGGACATCTTGGTTGCTCTGTTTTTATGGCACTTATGAATAAAGCATCTACAGAAATTCATGTGCAGGTTTTTATGTGGACCTAAGTTTTCAATCACATGGGTAAACATCTAGGAGCACAATTGTTTCATTCTATGGTAAGACTATTTCTAGCTTCATTAGAATCTAATCGCACTTCTCAAGTCTTCCAAAGCAGATGTACTATTTTGCATTCCCATCGACAAGAATGATTGAGAGCTCCTGTTGTTCTGCATCCTCCCCAGCAATGCATAATGTCATTTTTCCCATTGTAGTTTAGCATTGTACAGGTATATAGTAGTTTATCATTGTTGTCTTAATTTGTAATTCCCTAATGGCAAAAATTATTGAAAATATTTTCCTGTGCTCATTGGACATGTGTATGTTCTTTGGTGAGAAGTCTGTTAAGATCTTTTGTCCATTTTTAAATTGGAATATTTGTTTCCTTTTATTGAGTTTTAAGAATTCTTTCCATATTTGGATATAAGATTATATGTGTTTGCAAATATGTTTTCACTGTTGTACTTTTTTAGCACTTAGGGACTGATTATCACTTTCCAACACTAAAACCTTACATATAACACTAAACACTGTCAATGGTGTGGTTCTGCTTACTATGTTTGTTTTGCTATTCTCAAACTTGACTCCACTGATCTCTCTCACTCTCTTAAGTCTATCTGTTCATTGTCAAAAAATCTAAGATTGGCAGTGTCCTTATTTAAGTGAAAAGTCAAGGTGATAATATGCTTATTCATCTATCGGTCATAATGTTCCCAGTGTTTGTTTCCTGGTTTTGTTTTCTGATTTTTGGAGGAAACAAACAGATCAAACATTCTGGGCACAGTGGCTCATGCCTGTAATCCTAGCACTTGGGGAGGCCAAGGCAGGAAGATTGCTTGAGCTCAGGGGTTCAAAACCAGCCTGAGCAAGAGTGAGACCCCATCTCTATTAAAAATAGAAAAACCAGCTGGTGTCATGGTGGGAACCTGTAGAACCAGCTATTCAGGAGGCAGAGGCAAGAGAATTGCTTGAACCTAAGAGTTTAAAGTTGGTGTTAGCTCTTGGTTCTCTATTCTGTTCCAAACATCCACCTCTCTGTTTTTGTGCCAGTACCATGCTGTTTTGATCACTATTGATTTATAGTACAGTCTCAGATCTGGTAGCGTGATCCCTCCTGCTTTGTTTTTATTTGTAAGTAATGTCTTGGCTATTCGAGATTTTTTCTGGTTCCATATAAAACGAAGCAATATTTTTTCAAGGTCTTTAAAATATGACAATGGAGCTTTAATAGGCATTGCATTAAAATTGTATATTGCTTTGGGAAGAATGGACATTTTAACAATATTGATTCTTCCCAATCATGAGCATGGTATGTTTTTCCATTTGTTAACATTTTCAGCGATTTCTTTTCTTAGAGTTTCATAGTTCTCTTTATAGAGACCTTTCACTTCCTTTGCTAGGTAGACTCCTAAATATTTCATCTTCTTTGGCGCTACTGTAAAAGGAATGGAGTCTTTGACTATTTTTTTGGCTTGGTTGTTATTAGCATATATAAAGGCTACTGATTTATGAGTGTTGATTTTATAGCCTGATGCCTTGCTGTATTCCTTGATCACTTCTAAGAGCTTCACAGTAGAAACCCTGGTGTTTTCCAGATATACAATCATATCGTCTGCGAACAGTGAAAGTTTGATCTCTTCTGATCCTATGCGGATACCCTTGATTGCCTTTTCTTCCCTAATTGCAATGGCTAAAACTTCCATTACAATGTGAAAGAGCAATGGGGACAATGGGCAACCTTGCCTAGTTCCTGATCTAAGTGGGAATGATTTCAATTTAACTTCATTCAATACAATGTTGGCTGTGGGTTTGCTGTAGATGGCCTCTATCAATTTAAGAAATGTCCCCTCGATTCCCATTTTCTTTAGTGTTCTGATCATGAAGGGATGTTGGATATTGTCAAAGGCTTTTTCTGCATCAATTG